>JAJPUD010007605.1:0-51046 GCA_023553655.1 Myrmecobius fasciatus | reverse complement strand
TTTCAGAGAGGCCTGGAGAGACTTGCATGAACTGATGCTGAGTGAAACGAGCAGAACCAGGAGATCATCATATATGGCAACAACAGTATTACATGATGATCAATCCTGATGGACATGGCTCTCTGCAACAAAGAATTGTCTCAAACCAGTTCCAGTTGTTCACTGAAGAAAACCATATACACCCAGAGAGAGGGATATGAAATGTGGACCACAACATAACATATTCATGATCTCTATTGATATTTGCTTGCATTGTGTTGCCTTTCTCTGATTTTCTTTTTTTTTTTCTTGTAAATAGGATTTTTCTTGCATAACTTGTCAAGCATTTCAACATTATTAACATGTAGTGGACTTCCTGCCATCTAGGGGAGGGGAGGGGACTGGGGGTAAAATTTGTAATGGAAAGCTTTGTAAAGATCAATGCTGGGGAACTACCCATACATATGTTATACAAATAAAAAGCTTTAATAAAAAAAAAAAAGAAACACTGCTGGGTCAAAGGGTATGCACAGTTTGATCACTTTTTGAGCATAGTTCTAAATTGCTCTCCAGAATGGTTGGATCTGTTCACAGTTCCACCAACAATGTATCAGTGTCCCAGTTTTCCCATATCCCCTCCAACATTCATCATTATCATTTCCTGTCATTTTAGCCAATCTGACAGGTGTGTAGTGGTACCTCAGAGTTGTCTTAATTTGCATTTCTCTGATCAATAGTGATTTGGAGCACATTTTCATGTGACTTGAAATAGTTTCAATTTCTTCATCTGAAAATTGTCTGTTCATATCTTTTGACCATTTATCGATTGGAGAATGGTTTGAATTCTTATATATTTGAGTCAATTTTCTATATATTTTAGAAATGAGGCCTTTATCAGAACCTTTGAATGTAAAAATATTTTTCCAGTTTATTGCTTCCCTTCTAATCTTGTCTGCATTCATTTTGTTTGTACAAAAACTTTTTAACTTGATATAGTCAAAATTATCTATTTTGTGATAAATGATGATCTCTAATTCTTTGGTCACAAATTCCTTCCTCCTCTACAGGTCTGAGAGGTAAACCATTCTACATTGTTCTAATTTGTTTATAATATCATTCTTTATGTCTAGATCATGAATCCATTTCGACCTTATCTTGGTATACGGTGTTAGGCGTGGGTCAATGCCTAAACAAGCTTTATTATACTCAAAACTTGACTCCTTTCCTACCAAATACTAGTTCCACAATAAACATATATAGAAAGCATTTAACCAAGAAAGTCATATTCATTTACTCATTATAAATTATTGATGTGTTTATTTTTATATTACAAATATTTGTAAATAGCAAAAAAAAAAATCAGAGAAAGTGTATATCAAAGAATATGTACAGAACAATCAGAGTGAAGGAGCTCTCCCACTGGGAATGAAGTAACTCAGCTCAACCAAGCTCTTAATCAAGAAGAAGTTTCCAAAAGTTTTTAGTGTAGCAATGTGGGGATACCATGATGGAGACTGAATTCCTCTCATGCTGGTCTCTTCCCAGAGTCTTATTTTTCCTTCAGCAACCTGAAATAGGGATGTCATCATTCATTTCTTTTCCCTCAAAGCTAGAAGCCAGAAGTGCCTGAAGAAACCATGGAGCCCAAATGGAATTGAAGACCAAAAAAAAGGGCTCTCCTCTCCTGCTCTTTCCAATCACACCCTGCCCCTCATTCAGGATCCCATACCAATGAGCTTTGAAAATATTTTCCTTTTTTTTTCCTATTATTCCTATGCTTTCTCCTTTGCTACAAGTATTTATTAATCCTGCAAGCCCAGACTCCACACAAGGTGGGGATGGAGAACTAAAAAGATTAGGATTATAGATAAATTCAGACTGGATAACTTTAAATCTGGTTTTTCAATAGGGAAGGAGAGTACAAAGATCTACTACCATGATGGCTGGGTTCTCTCTGGAATAGAAATGCCAGAACTGGAAGAACATCCAGTCTAACACTTTCTTTTATAAATGGGGAAACTGTGACCCAAAGAGTGGGAAGTGATTAATAGATACAGAGTGAAGTAAGAAGGACCAGAAAAACACTTCATTGTAATGAATAATAACTACATTGTAAAGACAAACAACTTTGAAAGATTCAAGAATTCTGATTAATGTAATAACCAACTATGATTCCAGAGGGCTTGTGATAAAACATTCTGCTCACCTCTAGAGAAAGAAGTGATTGAAACCTTTTTTTTTTTTTCTTATGGCCAATTTGGAAATTTGTTTTGCTTGATTATAGACATTTGTTACAAGGGTTTTGTTTTTCTTTCTTTTTTCAAGGAGGCAAGGAAGAGAAAACAGAAGAGAGGGCAAATTTTCATTGACTCAAAAAACTCATGAATTTTAAAAAATTAAGCCAACTTGATTTAATTTATTTATCCTGAAGAAAAGAAGATTTAGATGGGATATGATTGCTCCCTTCAAATTATTTGTTAGCTAGAGCAAAGCTGCTTAAACTGTGGGTTGTGACTTTACATGGGATCCTGTAACTGAAAGTGAGGGTCACAATAGTTAAAAAATTTCTGAAAGCAATAATCAAAAATTAATTCAAAATTAAATGCATAATGAATCTGAGGTGTTTCTGGCAGCGCTTGCCCATATTGCATCATGTGATTTCATTGCAACCTTGGCTCTGAACACACAATACGAATACTTTGCACTGTGCATGCACAAATGCTTTCATAAACACCTCAGCTCATATTAGAGATGGAGTTAAATAAAAATTTCTTGGGTGAGTAGAAAAAGTTTAAGACCTGACTGAGAGGAAGGATTATTCATTCTGCTTGGCCTAGTTGAAGAAACTAGGACCAATGGAGAGAAATAGCAGAGAAATAGATTTTGTAAAATAAAAATGCTCCAAACAACCACTAATAAGATAAATGCAAATTAAAACTTAGATTTATTTTACTTGATTATATTTATTTGTTACAAGTTTGTTTTGTTTGTTTGTTTGTTTGTTTTAATAGAAGAAGGGGTTTGGGAATGAGAAAGGAAATATCAATAGAAGTCAAAAAAGTAGAAAAGAATGAAAAGAGAGTCAGTGAAGCATTAAAAAATACACAGAAGAAAATAGGAGAAATTAGAGATATAGATAAGAAAGAAAACTTTAAAATGAACATGTTGAGTTCAGTATATATCTATTTAAAAATTAACCTAAAGATAGTGAAAATTTCACTTTTCATGTGCAATCCTCCTTCAGTTTTGTTTTGCTTTGTTTTCTCCATACTTATAAATGTTGACTAGTGTTTTAGAGTTGAAGCTAATAAAAAAGATGTTGGAGCTCATGGCCAGTATTTGTGTACTGGTTTCACAAGCTGAAAATGGCTTGTGAAGCAAGAATCAGAGTTCAGAAAAATATTAATTGAAATAAATAACTGCATTATTTAAATTTGGTGTAAAGATCTTCATATAGTCTTTTTTTTTTTTTTTTTTTTTGCTTTTTGCTGAGGCAAATTAAGTGACTTGCCCAGGGTCACACAACTAGGGAATGTTAAGTGGGCCAGATTTGAACTCAGGTCCTCCTGACTTCAGGGCTGGTGCTCTATCCACTGTACCATCTAGCGGCCCTTAGATCTTCATATAGTCTTGAGAAAAAACTTTGGTGTGCATGAAACACACAAAATGGCAACCTACTGGAAAGCTACTGGGTAACTTTCTAGTTTCCAAGTAATCCTCAGAGAAGATTCAGGGCTATACAAAGGTGATGAACCAGAACCATCTTATACTTAGTGAGCAGTGAATCAAACTTCCTGATAAGTTTTCAGACAGGAATAATAGCTAGTCAGTTAAATGGATTCCTAGAAAAAAGGATCTATCTGCCTATTGCTGAATGACAGAACTAAATAGTACTTTAGAAAATTATGATACTAATTAAAATAAAATTGTTCAGAAAACTCACCCATCAATTCATCAGTCACAGAAGAATACCAGTTCAACCAAAAATAAAGATAATGAAATTATAAAGCTCAAGTGGCTCTTGAATGAAGAAACTGTAGAGGTGTGAAATCCATGGTTGTTATGGGATGCATGTGTTTTTGGACTTTTTCAAGTCATCACTAAGTTTTGATGACTTATTTTTCCTCTGGGGAAGCTAGGTAGTTTAGTGGATAGAGTACCAGGCCTAGAGTCAAGAAGAGACCCTCAATAAGTCACTTGATATTGTTTGCCTCCGTCCCTCATTTGTGAAATGAGCTAGAGAAGGAAATGGCAAATCACTTCAGTATCTTTGCCAAGAAAACCCCAAATAGGGTCACAAAGAATCTGAAATGACTGAACAACAATTTTTTCCTCCCCAAAAAGTACTGTTGGTTATATGAGATGGCTCTCTGGGAGGGGAGGGGAGGATACATGGGATACTATGATGTTGTAAAGAATAGAAAATATTAATAAAAGTTTATTTTTAAAAACACCAGGTAGTATTAAACCAGAAGCACCTTCATCTTAACCTAATAATCCAGCTGAAGGAAACTTACCCCTAGGGTACTGTAAATCAACTGATCATCTTTATGAGCTCAGTTACCATTACATAATACTAATAATTAACTAGGTAGAAATTTAGGAAGTAGGATAAGAGTATCATAGTATTGAACCAGTGATTAGATTTACATAAAATGTACCAGGAAGAACAGGAAAGTCTTTTGGCCAAATATGATCAAACATAATTTTCTAATAGAATATATGTAACATGTGCATGTTTAAAACTGCATTTTGCTTAAGCTTTATGTTATTCATTATTCTTATTATTGAAATACATTTTCATTATTTATAAAATATTGAGACATATATATGTTGTTTAATCACTGAGCTTATATTTTGGTAATTTATTTGATATGTGTAATGTTGTATATTATTGCATGTATATACAAGATTAGAATATGTAATTTATATTTGATTACTCTGTGGCTAAATAACTCTCTTTCCAGAGAAAAGTACTTGGGAAAAAACACAGTTTTAAAAGGACCTGAGTGAAAGCAGGTCTTTAGAGAAAAAGGATTTATTAAAGGCAAAGGTTGCCAAAATGTCTGTTTCCTAGCAACTCATTTACATATGACATTTGAAACTAAGAAACTCCAGTAACTAGAACTTTTTTTTGACAACTAAGGGAAGATAATACATTGCCTATTTAGGTACAAATGACAGAAATGTGAATTTTGGCTTCTCAATCTGAGGTAGATTTGAGTCACTTTACAGGAAGAGACCTTGTTTTGAGGCAGGACTCAACAACTGAGTAAGAGACTGGCATTAATGATGACAGAATTTGGGTCAACACCAGCAAAGAAGTTGAGAGCAGGAGACAAACAGAAGCTGGGTGAAGAAAGAAATATGCTACTTGAAACAGAAGAAAAAAGGAAGAAAGAAAAAGGCAGCTGTTGACCTGAGACGACAAGTTGTGTAGTTGCTGCTGGGAATTAATCTAAGTGGAGGAAAGCTCTGATAAAAGAGCTAACTGAAAGAAAGAAGAAATCCCCACTGTTTAAGGAACTGTCTGGGCAAAGAAAAGACTATATAGCCTTAGCCTTTCCTATCATCTCCAAGGTGAAAGATGGAAATCCCTTAGAGATTTGTTTGTCTTGCTCTTTATACCAATTCTGGCTTGAGAGAGAGGAAAAACTCTTACAACCCAGTGAATAGACCTGGATAGCTCTGTGGAATCCAGACTTAGATGAATTGTTTTGCCAAAAGTACCAACACTTCCTCAGAGCAGAGTCAAGGGAGCAGATCCATAAAGCTCTGTAAACACCAGCCTGAAGGTTTCTGATTTCACTGAAAGTACTTAACGTTGCTTTTTTGGCCAAAAAATAGCAGCCAGCTGAGAAGCACTGTAATTTTAACCAGCAAGAGAGCAGAACAGCCCAGAAGATGAGAGGCCCCACATAGCAGATAATGTGTGGTATAGATTATTTAAGGAGATCAAGAACATCTGGTTCTACAATCTGGAGCTATGAGTTGCCCCAAGCACATGAGTTTCCTTTCTTACATGCTTCCCTGCTAGGTCTCCACTATTTTGTGTCCACTCTCCTCTGCAGAAGATTGGTGGGAGAGTATAATCCAGTTTCATAGGTGGGCTATTATAATTAGTCTTACTTTTGTTGTTTAGTAAATGTTTCATGATTAAGGATTAGTGATATTTTCTTTGCTGATTTGTTTACACAGTAAGCACACCAGTGGGGGCTCAGCAGTTGCATTAATGAGGAGTAAGAGTATGTTTCTCCTTTCCCATACCAGGGTTACCTGTAGGACTCTGAGAGTGACTTGTAACTATGAGAGGCCACCATTTGGGTACTTCCCTGCCACATACCACTATGAATGAGAGTTGGGGTGAGCCAGCCAAGAGGAAAAACCTAAAGAGGAAAAAAAATGCTTTTCTTATACCTACTTTTTTTTTTAACAGTTTAAATGTTGTATCATTCTCACTTTTATGTCTTTATTTTTAAAAGTTTTTATTTTTCCAAATATATGCAAAGATAAGTTTTTAACATTCACCTTTGCAAAACCTTGTGTTTCAAATTTTTCTCCCTCCCTCCTACCCCTTCCATAGACAGCAAGCAATCCAATTCTTCTCAATATATTTCCACATTCATCATCACAAGAAAAATCAGATCAAAAGGTGGAAAAAACACGAGAAGAAAAAACAAGCAAATAACAACAATAGCAATAATAAGTGAAAATATGCTTTGATCCTCATTCAGATTTCATAGTTCTCTTTTGATGTAGATGGCTCTCACCATCCCAAGTCTACTGCAATTTCCTTGAATCACCTCATTGTTGAAAAAAGTCAAGTGTATCACAGTTGATCAATAATCTTATTGTTGCTGTAAACAATGTTCTCTGTTTCTACTCACTTCACTTAGGCTCAGTTCATACAAGTCTCTCTAGGCCTTTCTGAAATCAGTCTGCTCATCATTTCTTACAGAACAATAATATTCCATTGCATTCATATACTATAACTTATTCAGCCATTCCCCAAATGATGGGCATCCCTTCAGTTTCCAGTTTCTTGCCACTACACAAAGGGCTGCCACAAACATTTTTGCACATGTGGGCCCTTTTCCCCTTTTTATGATCTCTGAGATACAGACCCAGTAGAGGGTCAAAGGATATGGAAAGCTTGATTAACCCTTTGGGCATAGGTCCAAATTGCACTCCAGAATGACCATACCCACCCTTTAAAAAAGATATCTTTTCCTGCTCTTCCTCCAGTCCCACCTCCCAATTTGCCTCAATGCTTCATATAGTACTTTACACCCTTATAAGATATGTTTTATATTGTATTTTATACTTGCCTGTATTATACTTTACTGTACTGTGAATTGAGTGAAGACAAGGATTGTGTGGTATCTGAACCTTCTATCTTCTCCAGTGCCCAACATAGAACATTCCATGGAACAGAAAATAAATATTTGACAAATTATTGTTGTAAAATCGAATTACTAGTCATTTACCAAGCCAATTAGTCAGTCAACAAATATTTATTAAGCAGTTACTATATGCCAAGCCCTATGTCTGGTTATAAAGAAAAACAAAAATGCTGTTCCTGCCCCTTGGGGAGTCCACATTCTGATGTGAGGAATGTGTAATTATATACACATGTACATAATCATATACATACAACATATATACAGAGTAGGTAGAAGGTAATATCATAAAGAAGGAGGCAAAAAGGGAGCTAGAAAAGGTCTCTTGAAGAAGAAAGCTAAGTAAGATGTAGAAGTGAGGGATGGGAACATTTCAACTATCAGGGTCAACCAGTAAAAAGGAATGGAGTTCAATGGAATGATTATTTCCAATGAGTAGAGGAAAGTGTAAAAAGACTGAAAAAGTAGAAAAGGACTAAGTTGTGATGGATTTTACATGTCAAAGGGTGATTTGCTCTAACCTATGAGATTGATTAAGTTATGGTTAGATATGGTTAGATCTGAGCTTGTGGAAAATCACTTTGGCAGCTCAGTGGAAGATGGATGAAAGTGAAGGGAGATTGACTTGAGACACGGAGACTAATTAGAAAGTTATTGTAATAGTCTAGATGACAGAGTATACCACATTGGTGGTTATGTTTATAAGTGGAGAGAAAGCCAAAAACAAAAAAACATTTAATGGTAGATTGAATATATGGAGTGAGTGTAAGTGAGAAGTCAAGAATTATCCTGAGTTTGTAATCCTAGGAGACTAGGAGAATGGTATGTCTTCAACAGTAATAGGAAAATTGGGAAGAGAGGAGGATTTAGGGAAGAAAGATAATGAAATTTTTTTAAGACACATTGAATTTAAAATACTTATGAGGCATCCAATTCAAGATGTCCAAAAAGCAGTTGATGATATAAGAAGACTGGTACTCCAGAGAGAGATTAGGGATAGACATACAGATCTAGGAATCAATTGCACAGCAATGGCAATTGAATATTGATGAGATCACCAAGTGAAATTGAGTAGAAAAAGAAGAGAAGACAGTCCAGGAAAGAGCACTTACCATTAATGGGCATGAGCAAAGAAAGCCAAGAAGTATTGGTCAGACAGGTAAGAGACTTAATAGAACAATGTAAGGGCAGCTAGGTGGCGTAGGGCAGCTAGGTGGCACAGTGGATAGAGCACCAACCCTGAAGTCAGGAGGACCTGAGTTCAAATCTGGTCTCAGACACTTCCTAGCTGTGTGACCCTGGGCAAGTCACTTAACCCCAATTGCCTCAGCAAAAAGAAAAAAAAGAACAATGTAACTAAAACCTAGAAGAAAGTATCCAGGAGGAGACGGTGATCCAGAGTGACAAAGACTACAGGAAGGATGAAGACTGAGAAAGGGCCAATGGATCTGTCAATTAGGCACCCATTATTCATTTTGAAGAGAGTACCTTCAGTGGAATGATGAAGCTGGAAACTAGAGGATTTAGAAGCAATTCAATCTAGATGGCTCTCTCAAAGAGTTTACCCAAGAAAGGAAGGAGAGATTCAGATAAAAGTACTCTGCCTGGGTGTTATACAGGAAACAAAGTTGAGTAAGAATGACCCTCTATCTGCTCCCAGTTTAGTAAAGGAAATAGGACACATACAGCATTTGGTTAATTTATTTTCAATATACTTTGTTTTATGAATTATGTTGGGAGAGAAAAATCAGAGCATAAAGGAAAAACCATGGGAGAGATTAAAAAAAAAAAAAAAAGACATGAACAATGAACATAGCATGTGTTGATTTATATTCATTCTCTTTAGTTCTTTTTCTGGACGCAAATGGCATTTTCTGTCCAAAATCTATTGGGATTGCTTTGGATCATTGAGCTACTGAGAAGAACCAAGCCTTTTATAGTTGATCATCACACATTCTTGCTGTTATTGTGTACAATGTATTCCTGATTCTGCTTGTTTCGCTCAGCATCAGTTCATGTAAATCTTCCCAGGCCTTTCTAGTCAGCCTGTTCATCATTTTGGGCAACTTGTCTTTTATGTGCTCTCCACTCTATTTTATATTTACCATCATTTTGTCTGTAACCCCTTCCCTAAATAAACCTACTTTTTGCCAAAGAGAATGGTCATTGTGAATTCTTCTTATAACTGAACTACATTTAGTACCTACAGTCACATCAGGTCTTTTTTCAATCTTAAAAATAAAAGCATTGGCAGGAAAATAATGTAAGTGGAAAGAACAACATGAACAACAACAAAAAAATTAAACTTGTATAATTATGATTAGCCCAGTTCCAAGGTAGAAGGGTTTTTTTTTTTTAGATGAGAGCCTACAGCTGTAGAATACTACATATATATATACACACATATATATATACACATACATATACATACATATATCAATGGATATATGTATGTATATGTAGCCAGACAATTTTGCTGAATTGCTTCCTCTCTCCCCTCTTGTTTTCTTTTTTATTCCTTGTTATAGGGCTTACCAAGCAGGGGAGAGTGGAAGGATATATTTAAAAGTAAAGGTGATGGGGCAGCTAGGTGGCACGGTGGATAGAGCACCAGCCCTGAAGTCAGGAGGACCTGAGTTCGGATTTGGTCTCAGACACGTAACAGCTGTGTGACCCTGGGCAAGTTACTTGACCCCAATTGCCTCAGCAAAAAAAAAAAAAAAAAAAAAGTAAAGGTGATGTCAAAACTAGGTGGCATAATGGATAGAACTCTGAGCCTGGGGTCAGGAAGATGTGACTTCAAATTTGCCTTAAATACTAACTAACCATATGAACCTGGGCAAGTTACTTGACCTCTGCCTCAGTTACCTCATCTGTAAAATGGGGATAATGATAGCACCTGTCTCCCAGGGTTGTTGTAAGAAACAAATGAAATAATATTTGTAACATACTTGGCACAGTACTTGGCACATCAGATGAATATAAATGTCTAGCTATTATGATTATTAAAATTAAAGATACAAATAGTTTTTTGCCTTAAAATATTTTATTTATTTATAATAATAGCTTTTTATTTAAAAAATAGATGCAAAGATAGTTTTCAACATTCACTTTTGTAAAATCTTGTGTTCCAAATTTTTCTTTCTCTCTTCCCTCTATTCCTTTCACCTAGACAGCAAATAAACCAATATAGATTAAACATGTCTAATTCTTCTAAACATACAAATAACTTTTTTTTTTTTTTTTGCTGAGGCAATTGGGGTTAAGTGACTTGCCCAGGGTCACACAGCTAGGAAGTGTCTGAGACCACATTTGAACTCAGGTCTTCCTGACTTCAGGGCTGGTGCTCTATCCACTACAAATAACTTTTTAATGAAAGAGTTGAACTAGATGAAGGTTTCTTAACCTTTTTAGTGTCTTAAAATTCTTGGCAAGTTTAGTGAAGTTTATCAAGCCCTTCTCAGAATGATGTTTTTTAAATGTATAAAATGTATAAGATTACAAGAAAACCAATTATACTGATATATAGTTATCAAAATATTTAAAAAACAACTTTGTGGACCCTGAGTTCTGAAGTCTTGATAAACGAACTTTAAGGTCCCTTCCATGAGCAGCTAGGTAGTGCAAGGGATGGAGTGCTAGATCTTAGGAAGCTGATTAATGACTTGTTCTATTTCTTTTTCTAAAATGGGATTATTTAAGTAATTTATTTCCTCTTCTGTTAATCTGGGCAATCTATATTTTTGTAGATATTCCTCCATTTCACTTAGGTTATCAAATGTATTGGCATGAAGTTGGGCAAAGTAACTCCTGATTATTGCTCTAATTTCCTCTTCATTGGTGGAAAGTTCTCCCTTTTATTTTTGAGACTAATAATTTGATTTTCCTCTTTCCTTTTTCTAATCAAATTAACTAGAGGTTTATCTATTTTGTTGGTTTTTTCATAAAACCAACTTTTAGTTTTATTAATTCAATAGTTTTTTTTACTTTCAATTTTATTAATCTCTCCTTTTATTTTTAGTATTTCAAGTTTGGTATTTCATTGGGGGTTTTTAATTTGTTCTTTCTCTAGCTTTTTTAGTTGCAAGCCCAATTCATTGATTTTCTCTTTCTCTATTTTATGCAAATAAGCATCTAGAGATATAAAATTTCCCCTTCTTACTGCTTTGACTGCATCCCACAAATTTTGGTATGCTGTCTTATTATAGTCATTCTCTTGGATGAAATTAGTAATTGTGTCTGTAATTTGCTGTTTCACCCATTCATTCTTTAGGATGAGATTATTTAGTTTCCAATTGCTTTTTGGTCTATTTTCTCCTGGGAGTGCTAGATCTAACAGGCACATTCATGTTCCTGAGTTTAGATATGATCTCAGATACTCACCAGCTGTGTGATCCTGGTAGAGCAAACTGCTTGCCTCAGTTTCCCCATCTGTAAAATGAGCTGGAGATAGAATTGGCAAACTATTCCAGTACCTTTGCCAAGAAAATTGGATGTGACTGAAACAATATCCCTTCTGCTTCTAAATCCTATGGCTCAAGTAGGTCATGAAAGAATGTTTGTGCATATTGGAGACCTGAAAGGACTTGTCCAGAGTCACAAGAAAAATATCATAACTCTCAAACTCACTAACCTGGTTTTTATTGCACTAAGCTGCTATTCAGGTGATTCTAATGATGTCAGCACACTAAACGATAGGGGTTCTGAGATTACTGTTGGAGAAAGAAAGAAAGCATGGAGGAATGGGCCAGAAGAAATTCCTGGGTCCCTCCTTTTGGAAGGGCAGGCTTCATTCACCCTCTCAACTTGTTCTGAAAGGAGACATAGCTCTTGGGTAATGTAAGAATTTGTTTTGCCAGACTACACAATTATGTCTTGAAGGATTTTTTTTTTTTTTAATTTGCTCCTAAGGAGAGGAAGGAAGGAAAGAAGGAAGGAGAAGGTAGGAAGGAAAGAAAAGAGAAAAAGAAAGAGAAAAGAAGAAAAAAGAAAAACAAAGGGGGAAAGAAAGAAGAAGGGAGGGAAGGAAGGAAGGAAACAAGCATTTGTTAAGCACCTGTTATGTGGCAGTAGGCACAATGCTTTACAAATATTATCTTATTTGATTTTCTCAATGACTCTGGAAGGCAGGTACTATTATTAATCTCCATTTCACATTTGAAGAAACTGAGGCAGACAGATTAAATGACTTGCCTGGGGTCACACAGCTAGTCAGTGTCTGTGGCCTGACTTCAGACAACTAGGTGACACAGGTGGGTACAGTGCAGGGCTGGGGTAGAAGGGTAGACGGGTAGTAAGGTAGAACACTGGGATAGATCTCTAGATCTGGAGAACCTGAGTCCAAATCCCGTTTCAAATACATTGTGGCTGTGTGGGCCTGGGCCAATCACTTAATTGCCTGCCTCAATTTCTTCAATTATAAAATAGATAGCAGCAAATGAGAATATTTTTCAAAAGAGTTTAGCACTCTGACTGTACGTAATAGGTGCTATATAAATGCTTATTACCTATTAGACCCAGTATTCTATACCGGATGTGACCTATATGCCTGAAAGGGAATGGAGAGAAAGAAGGGAATAAAGGGATTTTTTTTTGTTTGTTTACTGAAAATTGAAAAAATAAAGATAAACCAACTTCTCTATTATTATGTTCTTATGTTCAGTCATTTCAGTCATGTCTGATTCTTCATGACTTCACTTGGAGTTTTTTTTGGCAGAGATACTGGAGGGGTTTACCATTTCCTTCTCCAGTTTATTCAACAGAAGAGAAAACAGGCAAACAGGATTAAGTGACTTGTCCAGGTTTACATAATGTTTGAGGCTGGATTTGAATTCAGGAAGATGAGTCTTCCAAACTCCCGGCTGGCTGTTATCTCCTGCACCACCTATTTGCATCTATCCCCCTTTAGGGTGATACAAAAGGAAAAAAGGATTTAAATTCAAAGGAAGGGGAAAGCCAGTATCTACACTCATCAAGAATCAAGATTCCTTATTTAAAGACAGACATCAGTGACTTTCCCTAGTAAAGGTCTGGAGGGCTTATTCCTTAAATCAAGCAAATTTTTCTTTCTTTTTTAATCCCTGATATTTCCACCCAGAAGCTTTCCAGACCACTCTGACCCTTATGACCTCTTAGGCTGCTGGGTGGGAGACACAGAACTCAGACACAGAGACACAGAGACACAGAGAGCCAGCTGTCAGAAATCTGATGTGGGATTTCATCCTGTCTCCACCACTATCCGTTGCTCCTCCTCCGGAGCAGCATTCCTTCCACCCCCTCTTTCCTGTTGAATTCCTACATAGCCTTCCATGCCCCAGAGAGCCCAGCTTAAATGTCACCTCCTCTAGGAATTCCTTTCAACCCACATTTCTCAAGACTCTTATCACTTGCAAGACTTTTCTAGGCTTTGGAGGACCTCTCAGACTAGTTGTACTGCTTTGATGCATATATTACCTAACACTGATCTATCAATCCATCAGGCATATAAGTGGCTTCTAGCAACTAAGGACTGTAGTAAGTTCTGGATAACAGACAAAAAAAAGAAAAAGAAAAGAAACAATTCTTCCAAGTATCTTTCTTCTTCTAGATTGCTCTCATCTAAATTTGTTATTTCTCTCAGCATCCTACATTGTGCCCTGCATTCAGGAGGTGCAAAATAAATGTTTTTTGAATGAATGAAATTTAACACTGACTGCCCCATGGAGAGCCTTGGCTAGATGCTGGAGATATAAAGAAAAATGAAAGTATTATTATTCTCAGTTCTCAGCTGAGGAACCTAAAAAGAGGTCTATCAAGTGTCACGTGGCAAATATCAAGCAAAAATCTGCTACTATATCCAGTGCATCTCTCTCTGGATATGTGTATACATATCTGTACATGTGTTTATATGTATAGTACATATATGCATATATACACAGCATATAAAAATTTCTATATTATATGCATATAAAATTTTCACTTTTAACTATTTAAGTTCATCTTTCAAATGTTTCTTTTGCGCTTCTAACGTTTGATTAAATGAAAGATTAAAAGTAAAAATAATTCTCATCATTCTTTTAGAAAAGACGACAACATCTCCAGTAAATTTAAAAATTCTCCCTATTTTCAAATAAATAGATAACAGAATACACATTAATATATTTCCTTAGATGAACAAATTCCTTTGGATATGTATTTATACATTTATACGCATAGACATGCATAACTATATAAGTATTTCTGTAAACACACACATAGAGGATGTTTCCCAAAAGTCTTAGTGCAGCTTTAAACTTTATCAAGGTACATAAAACTTTCTCTCTACTCTAAAGAGTTGGAAAAGGACAGTTCTTCCCCAGTCCTAGCCCAGCCTTTCCCCAATTTCTGCTCCAGGCTTTGATCCAAATCTTGGTGTTTTGTCCCCATTCTTATTCAGCTGGGAGTGAGTAGATCTTTAATTCTACCAGGCTTTTCTATTCTCCCAGCTAATGGGCCATTCCTTCCTTTGTGGGGACTAGCAAGCCAAATCTCCACAAAAGAAAGAGCTAGACTAGGTGTTTGGGGGGAAAGAGGGAAATTGGAGAAGGTGGGAAAGGGAAGAGAGGAGAAAGGGGAAAGGGGAACCAGGAATCGAGATCTCACCTGTAAAATTGGGAGCATTATTACCCTTGCTGTGCTTCATTTATTCTTCAAAAAAATACTCTATTTATATAAAACACGGCTCTAGGCACTAGAGAAAGTATACATTTAGACTCAGAGATCCTAAGGTAGAATAGTAGAAGGATAATACACTGAGTTCTCCTTTTAACTCAAATATATATATTTAAAAAATCCAATTAATGTCTAGGGTAGGAAACAAAGGGTTAAAGGAGGAGTGGGGGAAGTTGTCATTGAGAAGAACTGGGGGGAGGTGGCTTTTGAATTGGGCATTTTTTAAAGATTGGATTGGAATTCCAGTGGTCAAGGGGTGGGAGGGCATTCCAGGGATAGGACTTTTGTTAAATGAACCCCTCATCTTCCGCTCTCTGGTCCTCTGCCACTGCCTGGAGGCCATCCCCCCACACTGGCCATGGACTCCTTCCTCCACAAACCTTTCATCTGCTGAAGTCTCCTGCAGCCAGCTCTTCCCAGTCTTCCCAGACTCTCCGGGGTGAAAGTGACTTCTTGATCCTCAGACTTATCTTAGTAATTTATCATCCTATAATAACGTTTTCACATAGTTGGCACTTGGGGCAGCTAATGTTGGACATGACTGAAATGACTAAACAACAAAAACTGACACTTGAGAGAATGTTTCAGGTCAGTTTTTTCTTGCCAGGAGAATTGGTGCCATTTTCCACCTTTGTCCTTATCCAAATTCTTGGTCACCAATTTAGATTTTTTATGTTAAAAAAATAAAATAAAAATTGGCACTTTATGCCATAGTTTCATAATTGGTATTTAATGTTTGCAGGTATGAATTGAGTGAATTAGCTACCTAAATGTGAATTATTATTATTATTATTCCTCCCAGAGAACCTGTTCTGAGACTATTTCTGGAACCTGGAAGATCTCGGCCTTTATTATTCCAGTCCCCACAGGTTATGGCTTTAGGAAAGAGAAGCCTGAAGCCATCTCCTGCTTTAAATAAGTTTTTATTTGTCCTTTAGCCCAGGCTCCTCAATCAATGCTTGAAAAGCTGAGTCTTCAAGTCTCTCTGGATTCTTAGATGTTTAGGCCTGGGGAGCACCTTTGCCTTAAGGTCAAACGACCTAAATGTCTGTGTCGTTGGGCAAATTACTTAACCTCCCTGAATACTGGGGGAAAATATACAGTTTCCTCATCTCTAAAATAAGTTTGAACTCATTTTAATCTCTAAGGTGTTTTCTAACTCCAACATTCTATGTTTCATGGTTTTTGGTTCTAATATAATTGTGTTGTATGTTCTAAGGGACTATTTAACTTTATGATTTTATGTTATAGTTTTTATTTCTCTTGTTTTCTTATTAGGAGGTGGGGAAAGAGAGAAGGGAGGGGGAAAGAAGGGAGGATAGAGAAAGAAAGAACAAGATAGAACAAGAGAGACAGACAGATGAGAATGCAGGATTGAAACTAAAATTAAATTGAATTAAAAAGATTCCATGTTCTATAACCTAAAGTCTCTTCTGTGTTCTATATTTCTATGTTTTAAGGTCCCTTCAGGGCATTTAGGTGGTTCATTGAACAGAGTGCCAGGCTTGGAGTCAAGAGGACCTGAAATCAGAACACTTCCTAACGGTGTGATTCTGGGCAAGTCATTTAACCCAGTTTACATCAGTTTCTTTATCTGTTTAAAAAAAAAAAAAAAACAAAAAAGCCAGAGAAGGAAAATGGCAAGTCATTTCTGTATCTTTGCAAAGAAAACCTCAAATAGGGTTACAGAGTTGGACATGACTGAAACAGCTGAATAACAAAGGTTCCTTCCAACTCTGACATTCTGTGACTGTGTTCAACCCTCGCACATGAGAATAAAACTAAACAAACAAACAAACAAACCCCAAAACACCAAGACACAGAAAAGTAAAATGATTTAGCCAAGAGGATGTAGTTTGGGCCCTACCCTAGTCATCTCTTAGAATTACAAAATCAGGGGCAGCTAGGTAGCCCAGTGGACAGAGCCCCAGCCCTGAAGTCAGGAGGACGAGAGTTCAAATTTGGTCTCAGACCTTAACACTTCCTAGCTGTGTGACCCTGGGACATAGGATACCACAGATGGACATGTGGAGCTCAAATGTCACTAGTCCAGACTCTCTCATGGTATAAGAATAGCCCTTAAGTTAGAAGTTAAGCCTACCTTCAACACTCCTGAGTGGGGTCCAAACCAGATTAAAATATAATTGAGAAAGTTAACAAAACAAATGAAAACACAGTAAAAGATAGATAATGCTACATTGAAAAACTGAGTCAATATGCAGCATCAGGAACACTCTGGACAGGTTAGTGGGTTTTTGGAGTTTGACATCATTGCCTTAAAGTGCCTCTGACTGGGGAGAAGGTAAGGGTGAGAATATCAGCCAGTCTCTGCTTAGAGCTCATGAGGCATGGGAGGCTCACTACCTTGGAGATTTCTTGTTGTCTGAGAAACAGCATCACTTAATGTCAAGAAGGTTGGATTTGTGAACAGAAGAACCAGATTCTAATTCTGCTTCATCCCACCTGTCCCCTGACCTTTTTGAATCTCACTCTTCTCATCTTGCAGTGGTTTGGAAGGGGGAGTAATGTTGAGGGGGTAGACTCCATGATGGTTAAGGTCCTTTCTAGCTCTAAATCCTATGATGCTAGCTTTGATAATTAGCAGGTAATTTCTTTTTTCCTTTCTTCCTCAGGCACATGTCATTCTCCTGCTCAAAAACATCCAGTGGTTCCCTATTGCCTATAGGACAAAATGCAGACTCTTTAGCTTAGTATTTAAGGCCCTTGATTTATCTAGCCCTGTTCTTATTTTGCATTACCCTTTTACAAGCCCTATTTTTTTGTTACTTAACTGCATTATTGGCTGTTTGCTGATCTGCCTTCTCTAACTTCTGAGCTTTTGAACACTCCATTCTCCATGCCTCATGCCAGGAACTCTCTCTTTTATCATCCTGCACCTTCTTTTCTTCCAGCTTGAGGTCAAGTTCCCTCTCTTTCAGGAAGCTTTCCCTGACCTCCTCTTATCCATCCCCAACAACTGAGGTGATCTGTTCTCTTCAATCTTTTGAAAAATCTCATTTTACTGCCACCCTCCCATTTTATATCATATCCTTCATGGATGTAACCTGGGGTTCAAGCCCAAGCATTTGCACAAGACTTCTGTATTGGTGCAGAGAACACCTGAGTAAGGGGACAAAATTGGGGAGACCTTGGAAGAGGAGACTTCTACTGCCTTCTGGCTCTCCGGAGGGAGAGGCCCTCCAAAGGAAAGGAAGAGCTCAGAAAAAGCTTAGAGAGGAGCCAGAGTCTCAACATGTCTCTGATTTCCAGGTTATTGCATCAGGGAATTCAGAATATTCTTCCTTGGGTAATACAGGGTACTTATAGGTACTCCCTTGGTTGAGTTCAGATATCTAACCTGCAGTGGATAGCTCATTCATCCTGAATATTGACTGGTATATTCTGATCTGAATAAATTTTCTGATTTCTGTTTGCTATAGACTATTTGGGCTTATTTACTATTTGTGGTGGTCTTTGTGTAACTAGAATTTGGTGGCAAGTGAATGAAGTCTTTAGAGGATATAGTTTGAGGCACCCCATCCTTGTTAAGAGAGAGACCAGGAGAAACTTGAACCTAAGGGGAAAACAAATGTGTACAACACACTTTTATATTTTTTATACTTTTACATATTTGCATTATAAACTTTTTGTCCAAACTTAGACCATCAGCAAATCAAATCCTGATTTACAGCATTTGCTGATTTCTGAGATGTAAATACTCATTCTGAATATATAATAATCAGTTTTTACATATGGTAGGAGCTGGCTCCAGCATACTCTTGGTATGAAATAAATTCTGTAGTGGGAGTCAGCCCAAAAAGGTTGGGAATCTCTCAAGGAATAGGCCTTAATGGAGCAGCTAGATAGCTCAGTGGATAGAGAAGCAGTCCTGAAGTCAACAGAACTGGGTTCAAAACTAGTCTCAGATATTTAACATGTACTAGCTATGTGATCCTGGGCAAGTCATTTAATCCCAATTGCCTCAGCAAAAAAAAAAAAAGAGAGAGAGAGAGAGCCTAAAGACTCAAAGAGAAACATTTCCAAGAAGAAAATGCAAAGGTTTGATAATATAGAGATAAATGTAGTGGGAATTAATTCAACAATTTAGTTGTTAAAAAGACAAGGGCAAATAACATAGCATAGCATGACTATATGTGTATAATTTTTTTCAGCTTGCTTGCCTTCTTAATGAGGGAAGTGAAGAGAGAAAGAGAGAGAATATGGAAACTCAAAATTTTTAAAATGTTAAAAATTGTTTTACATGTTATTGGGAAAAATAAAATATGACATTTAAAAAACTTTATTAGATGAAAAGAGAGGTTCAACAGAGGCATAAAATTGTTGTTTGGGGTGGCTAGACTGGTGATAACTGATAACAAAGAGAGAACAGAGCTGCTCAATATTTATTTTGCTTCTGTTTTCTTTCCCAAGGAGAATGAACTTTGAGCTGGAAAGAATAAAAATAAAATGACTATTAGGGAATTGATATCCAAATAAGTAATGTGAGTATAAGAGAATACCTACCTACCCATCATGAATTCAAGTGATCTGACCTTGATGAACTATAGCTTTTTGTACTGAAAGAATGGCAGATATGGTATCTGGAAAATTGTGGAGCAAATGTTTTCCAGATTATGGGAAGGGCAGTGGGGCTCCTGGAAAGCTTTCTGCTCAAATTCCCATTCATAATCAGTCTAGAAAATCTCCAGTTTCACTTAGTATATCCTTGTAAGCCCTGATTGATTCAGTTATCAGCAGTGATAGCAATCCAATATAAATTTAGTCAGTTAACATTAATTAGTCTTTTCAAAGGGACTGTGAGAGTCGGAATACAAGCACTCAAAAAATTATAGGTCAGGAAGTTGTATTACTTACAGACATGCAAGCATGCAGCAACCAGGCAGAGCCTCTGGCATTTGGTGGGATGCGTACTCTGAGAACCCACAACTCTAGGCCTCTGTTTTTACATCTGATTATTGTTGCTGGACAGATTCACAGGGATCAAGTGGCAGGGGACTATTGGAAAACCAGGTGTCAATCAGTGAATGTCCCAGACAGTGATATATCCCCCATCCTTACCCTATCAATTATAAAGATATTGTGATTAGGAAGGTTTGCTAACTGCATACATGGGCCATGTAAAGTTTTCTAGACTGATTATGAGAGCCTTACATTCTTTGCCTAAATGAAGCTAACTAAACTAGTTATCGGATATAGGAACTTTTGGGTGCATAAGCAGGTTATTTGGTGGTCAAATATGAGGCCATATCTGTCAGCTAGGGCCTAGCAATAGTAAGCCAGTACTAGCAAGGAACAGATCTCTAACTATACTACAAAGAAGTAATCATCAAAAACTATTTATAATAGTTAGAACAAACTTAAACAAAAACATATACCAAATGAACACAGTAGCTTAATGTTTGATAAATCCAAAGGAACCAGTTATTGGGGTAATAACTTAGTATTTGGTAAAAAAAAAAAAAAACTTTCGAGAAAATTGGAATGCAAACTGAAACAAATCAAATATAGACCAATATCTTATCCTGTATATAAATCCCCAGAGCTACATGACTTAGACATAAAAGTGGATATCACAAATAAATTAGAAGAATTAGAAAGAAATTATGTTTCATATCTATGGTTAGGGGAAGAATTAATTCATGACTAAAAAAACAAAGGCTAGAGAAGATCAAAGAAGATAAAATGGAGTGTTTTGATTATTTAAAATTTAAAAAGGTTTTGTATAAACAAGATTGGCAAGTTAAAACTATAAGAGAAGCAGGTATATGAATATATGCAAGTTTTTCTGATAAAGATGTCATTTCCAAGATGTATAGAAACTGATTCAAATTTGTAGGAGTAAAGGAAAAAATTATCTCAAAATGGAGGGAGAGATTCTGAGTATCTGTATGCAAGAAGTTGGATCCAGCTTAGCATTTACAGCACATTAGGAGCCAAAGAAGGATTGAGCTTCAGGAGAGAAGGGAAAATCAAACCATGTGATTGACTCTATAGGCCTTTTGGAGTAAAGGACTAAGGATAAAAGAAGTCCCCAAAAAGTCATCTCTTTCTCCAGTTTCCCCTTTTGATGCCCATCTACCCACAAACTCTTTACCATAGTCGTTTTTTCATTACCCAAATACCAGGAAATTGAATTTTTCCTTAACCACAAAGAAACCAAGGATTAGTTTTAGGTAGAGTAAATATATTATTAGGCAGAGAGCCCATCCTTTACATAGGTGTTAGGAATTTTCCTGTCTGGTGGCTCAGAGTGATTGGGACTGAATTCAGAGATTTTCATCTAAAATAAATTCCCTAAAGCAAAAAAGAAAGAAACCAAGTAGATCTGGGATTGGAAGAAGAGCCATTACATTGCCCCCTAGGCTTGAAATTAGCTAATTACTGTAATGGTGTATTAGAGATGCTTCTCTAAATTTATTTTCTGCCATGGGCTCTCTGGTTTTTTCCAGAAGTTCTGGTTAAATAAGAAATCTTTTCCCCAGTGATTTGTGTTCTTAGGTTTGTCAGATGCTCTACTTCTGTTTTATTGCTTCTAAGTTTAAAACAAGAAGGTAGACAAGTAATTGCCAAATATATATGTGTGTGTATATATGTATGTATATAAGCAAGTTTTTCTGATAAACTTCTAGATTTTCTTGTTTAATGTATTCCTCTAATCATCTTTTGCTGCTTCATGATATATTTAGAGCTCTAGTAGTTTGAGACCCTTTTTATTACTTTCCCCCTCTCCCCCTTATAATCCTTAAAGTTTTAAACATTCTGTTCCTTTGAATACCTTTTTGTAACTGTTTTTTTTTTTCTAGTTCTATAAGGTACTTTGATTTGTAAAAGACTAAATCTGTGAATTAATTTGAATACTATCACCTGAAGGTTGCTTCTTATTCCTAGAGACACAGATGCAGAGCTGGTCAAAAACATGACATGTGCTCAATTCTCACACTCTCAGACTTCAGGTGGCTTGCTTTTCTGATCTTTAGAATATAAGGTTACAGACTCTAATTCCTCCACTTAAAATGAAAGAATAAATGTTAAGTCAGAAAGTATCTTACATATTATGTTTCTTCTCTTACCAGAACACTGATAAGCAGGAAGACATCAACTAAAAAGAAGAGGCCAAAATTCTGATCTCGCAGTGCCTTTGGAATACATTTCCCGTTCTGGCTATATGATCAAGTCAGAGTCACTTCTGTTTGCCACATAATACAGAATGTCCCCTCCTGCTCCAGTTCTCCTCAGGACACTTGTCATACAGCATCACAGCTATCCTGGGAAGCAGCATCCCTAGCCTCTGCTTATGGTCATAAGATAACTCAGTGTCTGATTTCCCATGACAAACCTCTATGTAACCCTTGACCCAAATACCCAATGGATATGGGATTCTCTCCTCACTGGTGAAGATCAATATTGTGCCCGTGGGAGGAGTGGGCAGAGTTGATAAGAATGGGAGAGATGAGATCTGCCCTCCCCTGGCTACCAGCATTGAGAGAGAATTTCAGCATTCTAACTTTCCTTCAGGTTGATGATAGGAGAGAAAGCCTCTGGGAAAAAGGTGACATGTAGGTTTGGATCATTGGATCGTTTCCCTATTATTAGCTTATTATGTTAGAGACTTTGGGGAATTTCTATATCTATCTTGATTGAGCTGAGTTATATTATTTGCAATGAGAAAACTTCTTCATTCTGTACTGTCTGATATTCTCTCCTGTATATTTTCTCTGATTTCTGTTTTGCTACCAATTTGAAGAAATGTGTTATTTGCTGTTTGTTGTTTGTGTTCATTGTGGAACTGGCATCTGGTGGGAAAGGGGTCAAACCTCAGAACTATGGAGTTTTCTGTTAAGAAATAGTGATCCGGAGTTTAGATTGAACCTAAAAATACATCCCCTAAACTAAAAATATTTAAGGAGGCAGATAAGTATAAATTCTAGCCCAGTATCTTTTTGTCAGAGGAAAGCAGAGTGGCTGAGCTTCCGGCCCTAAACTCCTGCTTCCCCTCCTGGCAGGAATCAAAGTTTCCCCTGGAGAAAGCTGGGGTTGGGGTAGGAGAGTGGGATGGGGGGAAAGGGAAGAGGGGAAGCTAGAAATGTCTATTTTGTCTCCCTGTTAGTCACATGAAGGCGGATTCATGTGAACATACATAACCTACATGGCTAAAAGCCAAAACACCACCTCACATGATACTTGCCACCCCTTATGTACACATTAATTTGCAGAGTTTCATTTTTTCCTCAGGTTTTTTAAGGAACACTTCATCCTCCCAGAAAATTTAAAGATTGGAGAATCTTTCTTCTTACCCCTATACGTTCTTGTCTAAGAGGGGGAATAGCCTACAATTTATGTTTAAGCTAACTATTACTCTGCTGTGGACACCACATGTAGAATACTATGAAATTTTTTCTGCTCTCTCCAACTTTCTTGAAACATGAGATCTTCAGTCTTTTTGTCAATCTTGTTAATTGCCTGTCTGCCAATTCCCCCAGAGAACTGTTGGGAAAACTATTTATTGGAAGCTTCAGTTTCATAGTTTTTACTTTCTTTACCTCTTTAACAGGCATACTCAATTTCCTTTCCCTCTTCCTTCCCTTTTCAATTTAGCAAAATAAATATTCATTTTAAAAATTAATCTTTTTTTTTTCAATTAACAACAATTCTCTTCCTTCCCTCCCACCTTCCTTGATAAATAAATATTCATCAAGGGCACACTATGTGCCTGGAAAATGAAAATCAAAAACAATTTCTCAAAAGAGTCCCTGTCTTCAAGGTGCTTACATTCTATTGGGGTATTGCAACATATATACATATAAGCAAATACTGATTAATTTCAGGAGGAAATAATTAAAGGATCCAGAGACTGCTTCATGGGCTCTACCTGAACTGAACCTTGGGAGAAGCTAAAACTTTTAAGAGGAAGAAGGGAAGAATGAATGCATTCTAGACATGGGGAATGGACTTCCTGTACAGAGGTACACATATAGTAGATAGAATGTTGGGTTTGGGAAAATAACAACTAGACCAATCTGTCTTCTCTTCCTTCAGTCTGGATCTTCTTCAGCTCTAGTTCCAGCTTAATATAATAATAAAGTACCAGCAAAGATGCTTATAGTGAGAGACAAAGAGAAAGTTCAATAAAAATTCAAGATATTTCTCAAGAATTATTAAATGGGGGTAGCTAGATTGCTTCCCTGAAGGCAGGAGGACCTAAATTCAAATGTGACTTCAGGCATTGCATAACTTACATAACTTACTAACTTTGTGCAAGTCACTTAACCCCAATTGCCTCACCAAAAAAAAAAAAAAAAAAAATCACTAAGTGCAAGGCATGCTACTACGCTAAGGTGCTTTAAAATGGAAAAAGCAAAACAGTCCCCGCTGGGACAGGGGAGTAGCACAGCTGTATAGAACACTGGTCCTGGAGGACCTGAGTTCAAATTTGACCTCAGTCACTAGCTGTGTGAACCTGGGCAAGTCATGTAACCCCAACTGCCTCCCCCCAAAATTCAGCCCCTGCCCTCAGAGTTTATGTTTACTAGAGGGATACAATATGCATACAGAGGTGAAACCTAAGTGGTTCAGCCTGGAGTAGTTAGATTTGAAATCAGGAAGTCCAGAGACATTTAATTCAGCCTTAGATGCCTCCTAGCATTTAAGTTGTCTAACCTTAGACTCAGTTTCCTCACCTGTAAAGTGGAGATGTGATAGCCCTTACCTCCCATGGCTATAAGGATTAAATCAGGTAACATAGTAAAGTGCTCTGTAACCTCAAAGAGCTATACAATGCTAGCTATTAATATATACACCCTTCACTTGAAGTCTCCCACTAACATGATTCCACTTGCAAGGTTGAAGAAAGAGAGAGTCACCAGGAAACCTTTTTTTTTTTTTTTTTTAATACTGACCTAACACCCTCCTTTGTTCCTGCTGTAAGTATAGAGGACTTTCAGAAGAAGGAAGGGTTCTTGTTTTGTTATCACATATTAAAACATCAAATCATTTCAGCTCTGGGCCACCAGAGCTGCCCATCTCCAACCAGGTCACTTGCTAAGTCACACTTGTCAATGGAGTCCTCAGAAGCTGATCCTATTGACTAGTTCAATCCCTGCTATATTCATGTAAATAAATTCAAGGAAACTACTAACAACTGGGGAGATCAGGAAAGACTTCTTGAAGGAGATAATATTTTAATTGAACTTCTTGCCTTTTTTGGGGAAGGGGGAAGAAGGGAGAGAGGAGAAGCAATCAGGGTTAAGTGACTTGCTGAGAGTCACACAACTAATAAGTATCTAAGGCTGAATTTGAAATCAGGTCCTTCCCATTCCAAGGAGTTGAACCTTAAAGCTCAGCCTCTTAAACTGGTTCTCAATTCCATATGGAGTCTTGTAACTGAATGTGGGGGTCATGAAATTATGATTTTTTGTCAATAAATGTTTGATTTGTATACCTATTTTATGTGCCTATAGACCTGGGGGGTCATGTAAAAATTTCTCAGGTGAAAGGGGTTTGCAAGTAGAAAAAATTTAAGAAGCTTTGTCTTGAAGGAAAAGTCATCCTGCACAAGAAAAATCAGATTAAAAGTGGGAAAAATGAGAAAGAAAAAAATAAGCAAGCAAACAACAATAACTACAACAACAAAGGTGAAAATACTAAGTTGTGATCCACATTCACAGGTGATAAGGGGGTGTCTTTCAGGATTAGGAAACAATTTGTGTAAATGCATTCAGGTAGGAGACAGAGTGTCAAGATCTGGGACTAGAGAGATGTGCTATTTAGCTGCTATATTGAATGTGTAAAAGAGAAAAATATGAAATAAATAAAATAAAAATAATAAAATAAAAAAGCTCAGCTGGTGCCTGATGGCATAAGCCCTTTCCCAGAAAGCCAAGGAGCTTGCATTTTATCCCAATGCAAGAGAGAGCCACTGAAGGGTTTTTAAGTGGCCAAGAGAAAAAAGGAGATCCCAGAAGGTGGAAGAGAAAAAGTTCAGAGGAAGGGGTCAGAAGGGCCTGCAAATAGTGGAACAGGAACCAGAAAGAATGTCAGGGAGTAGGTGAAAGGAGTGACTGGAAGCCAAGATCTGGATGTCATGAGTTGTCTATTTAATTCCATAAACATTAATGGTTGAGAACCTGCTTTGTGCCAGATACTGTGCTTGGAGTTGGGGGTACAAAAATAATTATTATGTGACCCTGAACTCAAGGAGTAGGTAATCTATTAGTGGAATGAGGACACAAAGGATTAGAGATGCTGGGAAGAACAAGGAGAGATGCAGGCAAAGGGCAGATCACTGTGAGGACATGCTGGGAAGGCTTCCTGGAGGAGGGGATGCCCAGGCTAAACCTTGATGACAGGAGGTAGAGGAAAGCTATTGGGTGGGTAGCTTAAGAAAGGAAAGCAGAGGGGCAGCTAGGTGGCTCAGTGGATAGAGCACCAGCCCTGAAATCAGGAGGTCCTGAGTTCAAATCTGCTCTCAGACACTTCCTAGCTATGTGACCTTGGGTAAGTCACTTAACCCCAATTGCCTCAGCAAAAAAAAAAAAAAAAAAAAAAAAAGGAAGAAAAAAGAAAGGAAAGCAGAGATGGAAGAGGATAGGGCAGGTAGGACAGTTTTCTGGGGATACTGAGTCAGCACAGGGAAGCAAGGAAAGGTTAGAAAAGTGAGTTGGAACAAGATTATGGGGTAATTGTGATGGACTCGTCTCTTTTCAACAATGAGGTGATTCAGAACAATTCCAACAGACTTGTGATGAAGAGAGCCATCTACATCTGGAGAGAGGACTATGGGAACTGAATGTGGATCACAACAGTATTTTCACTTTTGTTGTTGTAGTTATTGTTGTTCGCTTGCTTATTTTTTTCTTTCTCATTTTTCCCACTTTTAATCTGATTTTTCTTGTGCGGCATGATAATTATGGAAATATGTTTAGGAGAATTGCACATGCTTAACCTATGTTAAATTACTTTCTGTCTAGGGGAGGTAGTAAGGGAGAAGAAAAAATTTGGAGAACAAGGTTTTAGAAGGGTGAATGTTGAAAACTATCTTTGCATGTATTTTGAAAAATAAAAAGCTATTTAAAAAAAAGAAAAGAAAAGTGAGTTGGATCCAGATTTCAGGATCCAGAGAGGTTGGGATTAGGAGCTGATTGATATTTTATTCAATCAGCAATGAGAGGCCACAGATAAAACTAATGAGCAACCTTGGTTCACAGCTTTGGTGGGCCCATTAAGCACATTAAGCAGCTGGAAATCCTACAAGTTTCTAGCCCAGAGAAGACTTGGAGGCATTCTTCTGAGAATCCTGGGATCTAAGGGGTCACAACAATACCTAGATTTATTTTGCTATTTAAAAAAAAGCTACAGGGGTGGGGAGAAGAGAAAATTTGAAACATAAGGTCTTGCAAGAGTGAATGTTGAAAACTATCTTTGCATATATTTTGAAAATAAAAATGTATTATTAAAAAAAAAAAGCTACATCTGGCAGGTTGGTGGAGCAGTGGATAAAGCACAGACCTTGGAGTCAGGAAATCTGAGTTCAACTCCTACATTAAATACTTAATACTTGTGTGACCCTGAGTAAGTCACATAGTTCTGATTGTCTCAAGAAAAAAAAAAAAAAAAAAAAGCTACATCTGATAGATTGTAACCATGGGGCTTTCAAGGACAGAGTTATGCATTCTAGCACCAAGATTTTCCTAAAATTATGGACCAAACTATGAGTCAACAAGTACTGAAATATGTTCCAAATCAACCTCCATTCTTTAGGACAGATATATAAAAACTTGTTTATTTTTTTGGAACTCTGGATGTGAAGCAGGTGTCCTGGGTCCAGGTTTAGGCTCTTTCACTGTTTAGCTGTATCAGTGTGGGAAAGTCACAAAAGAGCTCTTAGCTTCAGTTTCCTCATCTACAAAATGGCCATAAGAATATTGCCTCATCTGGTTGTTTTAAAAAATGTGCTTTAGCAATGAGCTATATTATTCATTCATCCCTTTGATGAACTCTTCCCTTTGAAGACTACATGGTGGAGTAATAATAATACTAATAGCTAATTTTCATATAGCAGTTAGTACATGTCAGGTATTGCACTAAGCACTTTACAGATATTATTTCATTTAAACCTCACAGAAACTCTGGGAGCAATTATTTTCCCCATTTTACAGTTGAGGAAACTGAAACTTAGCCTCACCTAGTGAGAATCTAAGGTCAGATCTGAACTCAGATTTTCCTGATTCTAAGGTCAGTATTCTCTCCAACAGGCCATCTGTTCTGAGTATTAGAAGGCCTAGTTTTAAATTTATACTCAGTCACTGATTTGTTCAGAGCCTTTGGTGTTACTTCTCCCTGAGCATTCATCTATAGAAACTGAGAGAAAGTAGGCCCTTATGTACATGTTAAGGGAAGAGAAAGTGTGGAAGATGCTTTCTTTCCCCACAGTCTTGAGAGGTAGGTAGTAAAAATGCTGTATTTTTTCAAAGGATAGCTATTTTTATTATATGACTATTATCTTACTCCAGGTTAATTTATAAATGTCTTTCATATGTACCTTCTTAATGAGGGATGAGGGTGAAGAGGGAGAGAATTTTGAACTTAAAAGTTTTAAAAACAAACATAAAAAATTGTTTTATATTTAACTGGGGAAAATAAAAATATTAAATATAAATATAATTTGTAAGTGTTCAGAACTCTCTTCTATAACATAAGAAGTCAGAACTGTAAGGGACCTTATAAGGAGATCAGCTGGAAGAATATTAGCCAACTTTGAATTTTACAGATAGGGAAACTGAGACCCAAGTAGGAAGAATCAAAGAGATGGTGAGTGTCAGAGGAAGAAGTCAATTTCATTTTAATCCATTTCCAGGATATTCCTCCAGTATTCCTTACTGCTTTTTTTTTTTTTTTTACAATTTAACATTTTAACAATTAGAAATTGCTAATTCTATTTAAGAAATTCAGATCAGATTTTTTTTTCTTGTAGATCCGATTTTTCTTGTGCAGCAAGATAACTGTATAAATATGTATACACATTCAATTTGTCAAGTATTTTGACATGGTTAACATGTATTGGACTTCCTGCCATCTGGGGGAGGGGGTGGGGGATAGGGGGGAAAAATTTGTAACAAAGCTTTGCAAGGGTCAATGTTGAAAAATTACCCATGTCTGTGTTTTGCAAATAAAAAGCTTTAATAAAAAATAAATAAATAAATTGAGAAGATGGTGAAAGTCTTGCCAGATCTATTTTTGGGATGAGTTGGAGAGAAGGGCAGAAGGAAGAAGAAATGAAGCAAGAAAGAGAAGCAGTACGAATGGGGAATAAAAGGGGGAAATGTGGTTCATTAACCGAGATCAATTTCTGATTCTTATGCTTACTACCTCTGAGATGAGGGACATTAATTTATATTCCCTAAACCTCAGGATCCCACCCTCTGTAAAATGAGGGGGAAGAGGGTTGAGACTAGACTGGGCTCTGGAATCCTTTCCAGTTTGAGGATTAAAAATGTTTGACCAGCTTTAATCTCATAGTTGGAAGGATTATCCACATCTATGAGATCATGGATATGAGACAGAGCAAGAGAGAGATCCATACAATAGGAACAAGCAAGACTGAGAGAATTAGGGAGGGAGGAAAGGAGGGAGGAAGATGGAGAGGCAGACATAGAATGTGAACACAGAAATATAAACCCCAGGGAGCTAGCTAGGGAGGAACATATTCTTTTTTTTTTTTTCTTCTTCTATTTTTAGCATTTTATTTTCCCTCCATTATGTGCAAAATATTTTCAACATTTTTTCCAATTTTTATTTATTTAAAAAATTTTAAAAATAATAGCTTTTTATTTTCAAAATACATGCAAAGATAGTTTTCAACATTCACCCTTGCAAAACCTTGTGTTTCAAAATTTTCTTCCTTCCTTCCCCTACCCCTTCCCCCCAGATGGCAAGTAATCCAATATAAGTTAAACATGTGAAATTCTTCTAAACATATTTCCACATTTTTCATGCTGCACAAAAAAAAAAAAAAAGTGAAAATACTATGTTGTGATCCATATTCAGTCCCCATAGTGGGGACGAACATACACTGATACATAAATTCACACACAATTCCATGTGTAAATTACAAGTTAAGTCACTCATGCAATGAAGCACATTCACAATTGAATACACAGAAGTTCTCACCCATGCCCAAATGCACCACAAACCCTCATTCACAAACCCTTCCATAGTCTCATGGAGTATTAGCCCCATCTGGTGGTCTTGAACAACATTACCAATCATGTTTTAACTCCTTGGAAAGAAATGTTTCCCCAGATGGACTGAACTGCTTATCCTCCATGTTTAAGAAGGAAATAAGCATTTATTAAATGCCTGCTGTATGCTGGGCACTGTACCAAGTGTTTTACAGATACCTTACAACAACCTTGGGAGATAGAACTTATTATTGGGGTAATTTTACAGTTGAGGAAACTGAGGCAGACCTCAAAGATAAAGTGACTCACCTAGCTAGAAGTATCTGAAGTTGGACTGGAACTTAGGTCTTCCCAACTGTGACCTGAGCTAGACTAGCACATCCTTTTCCCCTTGCCTACAAGGTCCTTTCTATTCTGTCTTTGTCGGAAGTAGCTTGGCTCATGAGCAATAGGGAAAAAATGGGGGAAAAATGCAAAGTACCAGTGGACATTCAGAGCCCTCCAAAATCTGGCTGGAACCTATATTTGCTCCTTATCCACCTCTCATCCCCGTTGCCTGGTTACCAAGAAGCTAGGTTACACTCTGCTCTCTGTTCTCACCTTATTTGTGGCTCCTGCTCACATGCTTTTCACCAAGATCAGAATGATAATAACAGAGACTTGCATTGCTATCAAATTTTCCTCAAAATAGCTCTGCGAAGTAGGTGGTACAAGAACAGATGAGGAAACTGAGACTTAGTCAGGTAAAGTGACTCTCCCATTGTCCCTCAGCCAGAAGGGCCATCCCTGTGTTGAATCCCTGCTGTTTGCTTCCCAGTTCCATCTGGTCAAATCTTCACTGCTGCAGGACCAATTCAAAATCCCAGCTCCAGGAAACATTTCCTGACATTCCCATTCCTAACTAACTCCTCCCTGATTCTAAGGCATTACTCTGCCTTGGAAACAGGTGGCTGTACCAGGTAAGTACTTATGTCATTTCCTGGGGTCCTGATTTAGGAAGTGCATGGGTACTGAGAGAGGAAGTTTGGGCAACCTGAGCCTCTGGGTGGGGGAGGGGAAGGAGTGCTGGAGCCAGCTTGAACTGGCTCTTTGTTAAATTTTCAATATGAGCATTTATACTTTGGAAATCTGCAAATGCAAATCAAGACTTGATTTATTATGTTGCTCTTCTAGACTTAAAACAGTAATGGAGAAAATGTTAATAATGCAGATTCTCTTTAATGCAGAAACTATTTTTCAGAGAACCAGTTGTTGAATTTACTAGCCTATCTCTGGGGAGGAGGATCCAGGACCAGGATGTCCAGGGGACCCGGAAGAACTCAGGACTCTGCCTTAGTAAAAGGGGGTGTGGGGTGAGGAGGTCATCAGCCAATCTCTTAGAAGTACATAATTGAAAAACTAGGAAGGACCTTATAAGTCATCTAATTCAACCTGTGGATAGAGAAAAAGAATTAACATTTATCTCACCTACTATGTGCTAAGTAATTTACAAATATATCTCATTTGATCCTTCTAGAAAGTTAGTAATAAGTATTCCCAATTCCAGATCTAGGGCTCTAGTCTCTATGTCACCTAGTTGCCCCAATGGTTGCCTTGAATGGTGGTGAGGTCCCTGTGACTGGAAGTGTTTAAGCAGAGACTGATAGCCTTCTTTGAGGGGATTGTAGAGGAAATTTCTCTTTCAGGTGAGACTTGGTCCAGATACACTCTGAAGTTCCTTACAGTCCTGCATTTCTACAGTTTTAATATTCTTTAAAGCCTTCCGAGGTGGCAAGCTCCTCACTTTCTGAAGCTGTTCATTCTGTTGTTGGATGCCCCTAATTGTCAGTTCTCCAGTGCTTCAAACTGGCATCTTTTCCCTAATAACTTTCCCTTATTGTTCCTAATTCTGCCCTTTAGCTTAATTCGGCCAAACCAAACAAATCCATTTCCTCTCCTAATGAAGGCTTTTCAAATACTTGAAAGATAGCAATTATGTTCCCATTAAGTTTTCTCTTCTCCAGTCTGAATATCTCCATTTATTTAAATGGATTCTAGCTTGGTATAGTTCCCAATCTCTTCACCATCTAGTTTGCCAATAATCTTTCTAAAATACTGGACACAGTATCCTATGTATGTTAAGATCTAAACAGAGAACAGTGGAATTGTTGCTTCCTTTGTTCCAGAAACCAGATTCATTCATATTGAATACCTTTGCACTAATCCCTTTATCTATCAGAACCTGAGTTTCCTCCTTTCAGGAAAACAGAGAATAAATTAGATCCTCTTTTAATTTCTTTACAGCTACAATTTCTGTTCTTCCCCTTAGATGCAACAGATTCAATTCAATAATATGTTTTTATTAAATGTCTACTATGGTCAAGGCATTTTATCAGGGTATTGTGTGTATGTCAGGATAAAAAATAGCAGTCTATGGCTCTTTTCAACAATTAGTTGATTCAAGGCAATTCCAATAGACTTGTGATGGAAAGTATCATCGGCATCCAGAGAAAAAACCTATGGAGACTGAATATAGATCAAAGCAGAGTATTTTCACCTTTTTGTGGTTTGTTTACTTGTTTTTTTGTTTTTTTTAGTTCTCATGTTTTTTCCCCCTTTTGATCTGATTTTTCTTGTGCAGCATGATGAATATGGAAATGTGTTTGGAAGAATTGCACATGTTTAACCTATATTAGGTTTTGCAAAGGTGAATGTTGAAAACTATCTCTGCGTGTATTTGGAAAAATAAAATTTTAAAAATTGACAGTCTACCCTCAAGGCTTTTATATCCTACTGGGGTAGGAAGAATATGACATACACAAAGAAGTATATTCTAAGATAGAGTGTGCCAAAAAAAGATATAAAATGCTAAATTTGGAAAGGAAGAGAATACTTTCAGCTGGGGTGATCAGGAAAGGCTTGTTTTTGCAATGTGAATGGGGAGGGGAAGGCAGATGGGAAAGAAGATATAATAAAATTTAGTTTAAAAAAAAAAGTAAAGTGTAGAAAGAGCACGTTTCAGACCTGGGGCATTGTTTGCATTAATGTGCTGGTAGAAAACAGTGTAACATGTAACTGTCTAATTTGGCTAGAAAGGAGAATGACTAAAAGGTGGTAAATTGGTAAATTGGAGCTAGATTATTGAGGGTTATGCACAAACTAAGAGGTTGTATGCAATCCTACAACTAAGAGGAGCCCTACAAGGTTTCTGAATAGGGCAATGATGTAATTGGTTTGTGCCCCTAGGAAGCTTATTTTAGCCACTGGGTGGAAGCCTGATTGGAGAGGAGAGGTCAAAAATAAGGCAACCCAGGAGGGATGCTGGAATAGTCCAGCTAGGAGCTCATGTGGTCTGTGTGATGGCTCTGAATGTGTGATGATCTGAATGAACACATGAGACATGAGAAATGAATGTGAGAAATACTGTGGAAGTCTCATTCACAGGACTTAATGATTGGATGTGGGGGGCAAGTGGGAGGGGAGAGTTTAAAAATTACTTAAAAGTTTGGAATCTGAATAACTGGGAGGATAGTAAGGCCCTGAATAAAAATAGGGCTGTTAGGAAGCCTAAGGAAGAAGATAATGAGTCCATTGTTGGCTGTAAATTTGAAATGACATCCAGGTTGACATGTATAGCAGGGGATTAGAAGTAAGAATTGAAGCCAGGTAGGAGGTTTAGATAATTTAATCTGAGGGGGAGAAGATGTCCAGAAGAAGGGAGGAGTGTTCAGCAAGTTACCAGGTCATTTGTTATCCTTTCTCAAGGAGCTTAGTTTTTCTCCAAAATCATTCCCCAGCTCTTATACTCTGGCACTTCAGTAGGAAGTCCCCCAGAAGACATCTTGATGGCCTCTCAAGGTTCTCAATCTCTTAATTCTCCAACTGCCTCAATTTCTTTGCCCCATGGCTTCATTCTAGCTTAACCTACCCCAGGGATAGGCAAACCTTAGATTTCCCTATCCCTGATAACTATATTTTTGCTGCTTCTTTGACTGAACTAGAAAATTCTCCTTTTGGATCCTAAATTCCTGTCCTTCCATCTCTCCCAGTGATTCACTTCTCTAATAATATATATATTTGGTCAGGGGGAAGGGGAGTTGGTGCTTATCACTCACCAGTTCATTTCTCCCTATTTTCCCACCACTCTGATGTCACTTTTGTCTCTTGACCAATAATTGACTTGTTAAATCATACACTGCCCTGTATCTCTTGCTTCTTGTCCCTGTCAGTACCCAACTGTGGATCACTCCCACCATTAATACCTTATGTTCCTGAGTTACTGAATGTCACTGGAGAGAAATCACACCTCTCCATGACCACTACAGAGTCATGATATCTAGCCTCAGCTGAGTCTCAAATTTTTCTCTTTCCTCACTGAACCTCCTCCCCACTTCTTTTAGCAACTGTTCCGAACCTTTTGTTCTCTCCTCCGGCTCCCAGTGTCTCTCTTTCAGTCTAATATTTAATGCCTTCCACACCTTTTCAATCTTATTCTATACCACTCTCTTCCTTTTTTTCCTACAGTTTTATCAAACTTGGGGTGTAACTGATACTCTACATTTGCACAAGCGGTTCCCTAAACTCTGCAAGCCTGGGATGCTCACTACTCCCTCCCACCCCAGCCTCCCGGGAGTCTCAATTTCCTTCCAGGCTCAGCCCAAGCATTTCCTGTTCCTCGAGGCCTTTCCTAATCCCCACCCCCCTTCCTTGTGCTTTCTTCCTCCTCAGTTACTCTTCCTGTACACCTCGGATTCCACCCCCCGGAGAAAGTAAGCCCTTTGAGGACCAGAATTGTTTCATGTTTGCCTTGTGCTCAGAGCTGGATCGTGGGACGTGTGTGGAATTGGATTCAGCTGGTCAAAGAGTGCTAATGCTGCAGATTCAGGAAGAAGGGACCCGAGGAACCAGGAGGAGGAAGATTTTTTACTTTTTTAGAGCCTCCCTCTTCCAGCCGTAAACCTAAATACTCTTAGAATCCCCGAGCCTCGGTCCAGGCAGCAGCCTCGGAGCCAGCCCTGGTATCAGCAGGTGGCGCCCTCAGACAGGTCTTTTTCTTCTCATCCCGCGGTCCAGTCTCTGGTCCTTATCTTCCCCGCATCCCCACCCCCCTGTCCATCGTTCTTATCTCTATTAGACTGATTCTAAAGCCACTCAGTTTCTGCCAGCATCCACCGAGCTATGGAGAGAAAGGAGTATTAGTGATGGGGATGGCGAGGAAGAGGACAAAGGGGCGGAGAGGGCAGCAGCGTGGCGCCCCAGTAAAGCCTCTGGACAGAAGACCTGGTTCGGGAGCCTTTTTCCCAGGCTGAACTCTACAGCTGGAATGCCCTGCTCCAGTGGGTGCCAAACTTTTGGGTTCTGGACCCCTTTCCGCTCTTAAAAGATCCAAAGAATTGTACGTTTATGTGAGTTCTGTCTCTTGCTATTTACCAAATTAAAATTAAAACATCTTTTCTCATGAAACTGGATTTGATCTCAGCCACTCCCTGAAAGCATCTCAGGGACTACCAGAGGTCCTCAGACCACGTTTTGAGAACCAGTGCCCTACTAATATTTCAAGCCATTATCTTTTTTTTTTTTTTTTTTAGCCTTCAAGACCTTACCCAAATGCTGTTTTCTCTGGGAACCTACCATAGTGAATAAAAATAAATAAATAAATAAAATTCTGTCTCTATCTTCAAGAAACTCAGTCTAATAGGAAGGACATGATACATGTAAAAATAAATTTAACACAAAATAGAATATGAAAGCATATGAAAAAGGTACAAAGTACAATTTAGGCTTATTTCCAATTAGGGGAGGTGGTGCTTAGAGAAGGCTTTATGCAGAAGATAGGGATTGAATAGGCCTTGAAGGATGGGTAGAACTTTAATAGGTAGAGACAGGGAGAAGAATATTTGAAGAGAGAGGGAAAGTCCAAGCATGGGTGACAGTGAGTAGTCCATCTGAAGATAGAACATAAGTTATGTGAATGGAAGTAGTGGAATGTGAAGGGTTTTAAGTAGAAGTCTGAGTATAAATTTTATCTTTTATACAGTAGGGAACCATGGAATGTTAATGAGTAGGAGAGTGGTGTGATAAAGGGAGAGCATTAGGAAGATAGTGCTGGCAAGAAGAAAGACTGAAGGAAGAAGACTAGTTAAGGGACTGTTATAATGGTCAAATCCACAATACTTAAGTGAACCTGAAGCAGATTAAAATATAATTGGGAAATATTTAACAAAATAAGTAAAGACATATTAAAATATAAATGATATTGTATTTAAAACATTTTAGGCTATATATGCATATTCATTTTTTACATATTTCCACATGAATCATGTTGGGAGAGAAAAATCAGAACAAAAAGGAAAAATCATGAGAAAGAAAAAACCAGAAAGAAAAAAAAGGTGAAAATTGTATGTTTCAATTCACATTTGATCTCCAGTCCCCTCTCTGGATGTGGATGACATTTTCCATCCCAAGTTTATTGGAATTACCTTGGATGACTGAATTGCTGAGAAGAGCTAAGTCTATCATAGTTCATCATCTTCATCACAATCTTGCCGTTGCTGTTTCCAATGTTTTCCTGATTCTGTTCATTTCACTCTGCATCAGTTCATGTAATTCTTTCCAAGCTTTTCTGAAATCAGCCAATAATGTTGCATTTTAAAACTATGAGGGCCCTAGGAATTCTTATGTACAGATGAGTGTGTACTGTTTCTATTTAAGCTTGAAGCCACTAGTGTAGGTAAGAGATGCTGGAGACCTAAATGAAGGTGAGGGTGATAGGAATGGAAAGAGAGGGAGAGATGGTAGAGATTTTCTGAGACATCTCACAAGAGCTAGCAATAGATTGGATGTGGGAATGGGGTGGGTGAAGAAAAAGGCAAAGATGGCAGACAATAGGAACATAATTAACAGGGATACTGATGTTGCCCTAAACAAGAATAGAGATATTGGGAAGACAGCAAGATTTTATTTTTTATTTTATTTAATTTTTTTGGTGAGGGTAAGGATAGATGGTGAATTCTCTTCGGGGCAAGTTGAGTTTGAGATACCAGAGGGACAAACTCCAATGTCCTGTAGACAACTGGAAATGTATAACCAGAGCTTAAGAGAAAGATTGGGACAAGAGACATATATCTGAAAGTTATCTATATAGAGATGGTGGGTGAAAAAAATGGAAATGTATGAGAACATTAAGGGATGGAATATAGCTCGGAAACATAGCCAGGGGTGGGGGGTAGGGGGGTTCAGTGGATAGAGCACTTGTCCTGGAATCAGAAAAAAGCTGAGTTCAAATTTAGCCTCAGACACATCCTAATTATGTGACTTGGGAAGATCATTTCATTTTTATTTGCCTTAATCCACTGGTGAAAGAAATGGCAAAGCACACCAGCCACAAAACAAAACAAAACACCATTGATAATATGGTCCATGGGATCAAAAAGACTCAGATGTGATTGAATAACACTAGCTAGAAAAGAGAGGAGGGCTTGAAGCTTGAAGTACATCTAGACACACATATTCTTACTTGTATGGATATGCAGAGGGCACAGTCACACAAACAAGGACTGTGATAGACATCTGCATGTATAGATACAGAGAAATATGTGTGCAACATGCAAATAGACACACATGTGCAAGTACACCTTCCATACGTCCTGATTGTGGTAGCAAACATTTAGCTCCATGGACATTCACCCAGACATGCGAATTGCCACACGTACATAGATGCACATGCACAGGTTCAGATCTGAAAAGACATATTCACATGTACAGACACACCCTTACTCCCAGTGGATGGATGCCTGGTGCTGCTGTCTGGGAGTGACTGTAACGGCAAAGCTTGCAATGTTGGCTGCCTGTTTCTGCCATCTGCTGAGGGATTATGATTAATCCAAGAGAATGTGGGTGGAAAGGGCAGCAGGTGTGGCTGTCTTTGAGGGGACCAAGGGCAGCAAATTGGAGAAAATATTTCTTTATTCTCTCAATGCCGAAATCTGAACTCAGGCTGCACCTGGGACTAACGGCTGGTTATTTTCTCTGTCCTTCCTAGGGAACCATGGCTCAATCCCCATGAGAGTCATTAAATCACTAAAAGCTGAAATCTGCTGTGGGAGGGAAGGGCATTGACCTTATCCAACCCTTTGAAAAAGAGAGTGGGGGAGAGGGTCCAGCCTGGGTATCTAGGTCTGACTTCAAAGAGTTAAACTTGGAGGGTAATTGATTCATTAATTTATCCAAGAAACAACAATAATAATAAATAATAATGATAAAACAATAATTAAGCACTTACCACAAAAAGAAGTCCCATTCTATATTACTTTAAGTTTTACATTGCACTCTTACAATAATTTTGAGATGGGAAACTATTATTGTCTTCATTTAATAAATAAGGTTTGATCACAACATAACATTTTCATGGTCTCTATTGATGTTTACTTACATTGTGGTTCCTTTTTCTGATTTTTCTTTCTTGTAGATACGATTTTTATTGCACCAAAATGATGTGTGGAAATATGTATACATATATTCGATTTGTCAAGTATTTTAACATAATTAACATGTAGTGGATATCCTGCCATCTAGGGGAGGGGTGGGGAGTAGGGGGGGGGGAAATTTGTAACAGAAAGCTTTGTAAGGGTCAATGTTGAAGAATTACCCATACATATGTTTTGCAAATAAAAACAATATTAAAAATAAATAAATAAATAATAAATAAGGTTTGGTTAAGTAAAATGTCTCTTACAAGGTTACATAGCTGATAAGGGCCAGAACTGGCCAGCTCTCAATTCTCAGAGAAGTATTCTTTTTCTTCTGAATATGTACACATGTGCAGGTCTGCATCTATATATGTGGATGGATTCCCACATGTGAAGAAAGAAAACTTTCTTCTCTGGTTGACATTGAATAGGCTTGTGGTGGTGATGGCGAGGGTCCCTTCAGAATTCCAGATATAGCTGAGTAGAACAGGATAGCAAGACTATTGCCTTCCTTTTACGGATGCTAGCTGGATTCATATTGGCTGAAGTAGATAATTATAGCATATATTTGGGCAAATTCCTTTTCCTCTCTGAGCTGACCAAAGCTACTGGGTACTGAATTTACCTGTGCAGAACCCCCATCTTACCCTAGGCTCCAGAGCCCTGGGATCTGGAGATAATCTTGGTAGCTTTCCCTACATGTCTTTGGCTTCTGCTGTGTTACACACACACACACACACACACACACACATATATATATATATATATATATATATATATATATATATATATATGTCAAGAACACATCATGTGATGAACTTGGCTCTTTTCAACAATGCAGCAATTCCAATAAACTTAGAATGAAAAGTACTATCCACCTCCAGAGACAGAACTAGAGACTGAATATGCATTGAAGCATAGTATTTTTACCTTTTTTGGTTATTATTGTTTATTTACTTGTGTCTTTCTTTCTTGTGTTTTTTTCCCTTTTGATCTGATTTTTCTTATGCAGCGGGATGAATATGGAAATATGTTTAGAAGAAATACACATGTTTAATCTAAATTGTATTGCTTGCTATCTGAGGGAGGGGGGAAGTAAGGAGGGAGAGAAAAAATTTAGAACCCGAGATTTTGCAGAGGTGAATGCTGAGAAAGGAACTGTAGGGCAGTGATGGACAAATGATGGAAACAATGACTGGTGACATCTGCTAGAAGTAGAGTTGCTGCATGAGACCAAGTAACATGGCACAGATGGAGAAGCTGTAGAGAAGAACTCTTATGCAGGGAAACTATTCCTGTCTGTCTCCAGCTGGATCCCCCATCCAAGGCATTACTGTAAGTCATGTGTACCATATAGGTCTCTGGGAAACAGTCATATGTTGGGTGTTAAAGTTACTTTCTATGCATTCAAGCAATTCTTATCCACTTCTATTTGCTTGTAAATAAAACTTTATGTTTTGAGCCTTCTAAATCTGTTTATAAGATGAGTTGGTAGTTACTCTTGGGAGAAAAAGTTTTTTTGTGTGTGTTTGTGCACATGTCTGTGTTTGTGCACATGTGTGTTTGTGTATGGTTGTGCACACATGTGATTGTGCATGTGTGTTTGTGCACATGTGTGCTTGTGTATTTGTACACTGTGTGTGCACGTGTGTGCGTACCCAGGCAGGCAGGCAGGTGCTAAATACTGAAAATTCTCAGAGAATATGCACGCAAATAAGCCAAAGAAAGAAAAGATGCCCCCAAAGTGGACCCAGGCTTTCTGCATCAGGAACCTCTGGTTTAAAGGTTGTACTTTACTTCCTAACCATCTTCTCACCAGGTATCTTGCAACTTTGTATATCCTCTGTCCTGTTCCTATTCTCTCTCCCACCCCTGTCCCACCTCCACAGCTTCTTAGTTACAATTGTACTGGAATAGATATATCAATCTGCTCTCCTTGCCATGCTATGTAACTTTTCAAACCAAAATACCTTCCCTGGCCATAACCCTTTTTATGTGTTGCATCCTCCTATTAAAATGTAAGTTTCTTGAGGGCATGGACTGACTGTCTTTACTTTTGTATTTGTATGCCTTGCACAGTGCTTGGTATATAGTAAATACTTTATAAATTGTTTCCTTCATCATACTTTTATTAATGCAGCTCAAGGTCACGTTACCTTTGTTGACTGCCATGTCATACTATGGACTCATTAGGTCTATTTTTTTAATTTATTATTTTATTTTTCCCTAATTAAATATAAAAACAGTTTTTAACATGTTAAAAAAAAAACTTTAAGTTCCAAATTCTTCCTTCCTCTATCCCTCCTTCCTGCATAGAGAAGTCAAATAATTTGATGTTTTATATATATGTGTGTGTGTGTACATATATAGAGAGACATAGAAATAGATATAAGTATGCAGTTGTACAAATCATATTTCCATGTTAGCCACCCTGTGAAAGGAAACACAGACAACAAAAAACTCAAGAAAAATAAAGTTAGGAAAAAGTTAGTTTTGATCTTCATTTAGACTACATCAGATCTTTTTCTAGAGATGGATAGCATTTTTCATTATATTGCTGAAAATAGCTGTCAGATTGATCATCATACAATATGGCTTTTACTATATATAGTGTTCCCTTGGTCCTGTTCACTTCACCTTTTAATCCATTAATGTAAGTCTTTCCAGGTTTTTCTGAGACCATCCTGCTCATCATTTCTTATAGCACAGCAGTATTCCATAATAATCATATACAACAACTCATTCAGCTATTCCCCAATTGATGGGCATCCCCTCAATTTGTATTTCTTTGCCACCACTAAAACAACTGCTATAAATGTAAGTCCCTTTCCTTTTTGTTTTTTATTTCTTTGGGATATAAATTTGGTAGTGATATTGCTTGGTCAAAGGATGTTTACCCCTTCCCCAGAACAGCAAGAAATCTAATATAAATTATACATGAAGAATCATGTTAACATATTTCTGCATTAGTTGTGTTGTTAAAGAAGACTCAGAACAAAAGAGAAAAACCATTAAAAAAAAGACAAAAAGACAAAAAAAAAAAAAGTGAAAATACTATGCTTTATTCTTCATTCAGACTCCATAATTCTTTCCCTGGATTTGGTCAGCATTTTTAATTCAAGTCCCTTGGATCATTGCATTGCTGAGAAGAGGTAAGTTTATCATAGTTGATCATTGCACAATGTTACTATCACTATGTACAATGTTCTCCTGGTTCTGCTCACTTCACTCAGCATCAGTTCATGTAAGACTTTCTAGGTTTTTCTAAAATCTGCCTGCTCATCATTTCTTATAGAAAAACAATATTCCATTACATTCAAGTACCACAACTTGTTCAACCATTCCCCAATTGATGGGCATCTCCTCAATTTCCAATTCTTTGCTACAAAAAAAAAGAGCTGCTATAAATATTTTTGTACATATAGATTCTCTTCCTTTTATAATGTTCTCTTTGGGATAAAAGCCTAGTTATAGTGTTGCTGGATAAAGGATTCACACAGTTTTGTAACCCTTTGGTCATAGTTCCAAATTGCTTTCCAGAATGGTTGGATTAATTCATAACTTTACCAAAAATGCATTAGTATTCCAATTTTCCCACATTTCCCCCAAAATTTATCATTTTCCTTTTTTTGTCACATTAATCAATCTAATAGGTGTGAGGTGATACCTCAGAGTTGTTTTAATTTACATTTGTCTAATTAATAGTGATTTAGAGAATTTTTTCATGTGACTACGGATAGCTTTGATTATTTCATCTGAAAACTACTTGTTCATCTCCTTTAATCATTTATCAGTTGAGGAACTGAGGCTCTTATTTCTATAAATTTGACTCAGTTTTCCATAAAAAAAGAAAATATCTGAGTAATGAGGTCTTTATCATAGAAACTTACTGTAAATTTTTTTCACAGTTATGATTACTATTTATTTCTTTCCATCCTATTTTTTCCATTTACTTACTCTTTTTTCATACTATCCATTCTCAAAAGTAATTTTCTTCTATTACCTCCCTCAGCATTTTCCCTCCACTTACAATCTGCCCCCTCCTCCTTCCCTTCCCACTTTCCTATATGATAAGATAGATTTCTATGCCCAAATGAGAAGGTATCTTATTTCCTCTTTGAGTCAATTCTGATGAGAATAAAGTTCACATGCTCTACCCCTCTCCCCCTATTTTTCCCTCTATGATAAAAGCTCTTTCACACATTTTTTAATGTTAGAAATTTATTCCATACTATTTCTTCCATTCCCTTTATCCTAATGCATCCCTTTTGCTTATTCCTTAATTTTATCTTTCAAGATAATTATTCCATCATATTCAATTCACACCCATGCCCTCGGTCTATGTATACTCCTAATTGCCTTAATAATGAGAATCATTTTCCCATGTAGCAATTTAACAATGCAAGCAATTTAACTTTACTGAATTTCTTAAGATGGTTCTTTCCTTTTTAACTTTTTATGCTTCTCTTGAGTTTTGCATTTGAAGGTCAAGTTTTCTATTCAGTTGTGTTTTTTCACCAGGAATGCTTGAAAATCCTGTTTCACTGAATATTCATCTCTACCCCTACCCCACCCCCCCGAAGAATTAGACCCAGTTTTATTGGGTAGGTAATTATTGGTTGTAATCCTAGCTTTTTTTTTCTTTTTTTCTGTTTTATTAAAGATTTTTATTTGCAAAACATATACATAAGTAATTTTTCAAAATTCACCCTTGCAAATCCTTCTGTTCCAAATTTTCCTCTCCTTCCTCCCATCCCCTCTCCTAGATAGCAGGTAGTCTAATACATATTAATTACGTTAAAATATATTACTAATCGAATATGTATATACATATTTATACAGTTATCTTGTTGTACAAGAAAAATAGGATCTACAAGGAAAAAAAAACCTGAGAAGAAAAACAAAATGCAAGCAAACATCAATAGAAAGCATGAAAATGCTATGTTGTTCTCCACACTCAGATCCCGCAGGCCTCTCCCTGGGTGTAAATGGCTTTCTTCATCACTGAACAATTGGAACTGGTTTGAAGCATTTCATTGTTGACGAGAACCATGTCCTTCAGAATTGATCATCATATAGTCTTCTTGTTGCCGTGTATGACCTTCTGGTTCTGCTCATTTCACTCAGCATCAGTTCATGCAAGTCTCTCCAGGCCTCTCTGAAATCATCTTGCTGGTTGTTTCTCACTGAACATAACATTCATATACCATAGTTTATTCAGCCATTCTCCAATTGATGGGCATATATTCATCTTCCAGTTTCTAGCCACTACAAAAAGAGCTGCAACAAACATTCTTGCACATGTGGGTCCCTTTCCTTCCTTTAAGATCTCTTTGAGATATAAGCCCAATAGAAACACTGCTGTGTCAAAGGGTAATGCACAGTTTAATTACTTTTTGAGCATAGTTCCAAATTGCTCTCTTGAATGGAGAGTTCCACCAACAATGTAACAATGTATCAGTGTCCCAGTTTTCCCACATCCCCTCCAACATTCATCATTATCTTTTCCTGTAATCTTAGCCAATCTGACAGGTGTGTAGTGGTATCTCAGAGTTGTCTTTTTTAATTTTTATTTTATTTTATTTTATTATTTTTTTATTAATACTTTTTATTTGCAAAACATATGTATGGGTAATTCCTAAACATTAACCCTTACAAAGCTTTCTGTTACAAATTTTTCCCCCCTACTCCCCACCCCTCCCCTAAATGGCAGGATATCCACTACATGATAATTATGTTAGAATTCTTAAGAAATCGAATATATGTATAGTTATTGCATCATTTTTTGTGCAGGAGAAATCATATCTACAAGAAAGAATAATCTGATAAAGGAAATACAATGCAAGCAAACCTCAATAGAGAACATGAAAATGTTATGTTGTGGTCCACATTTCACATCCCTCTCTCTGGGTGTATATGGCTCTCTTCACCGAACAATTGGAACTGGTTTGAAGCATTTCATTGTTGAAGAGAGTGATGTCCATTAGAACTGATCCTCATATAGTATTGTTGTTGCCGTGAATAATGATCTCTTGGTTCTGCTCACTTCACTGAGCATTAGTTCATGCAAGTCTCTCCAGGCCTCTCTGAAATCGTCCTGTTGGTCGTTTCTTACAGAGCAATAATATTCCATAACATTCATATACCATAATTTATTCAGCCACTCTCCAATTGATGGGCATCCATTCAGTTTCCAGTTTCTAGCCACCACAAAAAGAGCTGCCGCAAACATTCTTGCACATGTGGGTCCCTTTCCTTCTTTTATGATTTCTTTGGGATATAAGCCCAATAGAAACACTGCTGGGTCAAAGGGTATGCATAGTTTGATAACTTTTTGAGCATAGCTCCTAATTGTTCTCCAGAATGGCTGGATCTGTTCACAGGTCCACCAACAATGCATCAGTGTCCCAGTCTTCCCACATCCCCTCCAACATTTATCTTTACCTTTTCCTGTCATTTTAGCCAATCTGACAGGTGTGTAGTGGTACCTCAGAGTTGTCTTAATTTGCATTTCTCTGATCAATAGTGATTTGGAGCACCTTTTCATATGATTATAAATAGTTTTAATTTCCTCATCTGAAAATTGTCTGTTCATATCCTTTGATCATTTATCAATTGGAGAATGGCTTGAATTCTTATAAATATGAGACAATTCTCTATATATCTTAGAGATGAGACCTTTATCAGAACTCTTAAATGTAAAGATGATTTCCCAATTTGATGCTTCCCTCCTAATCTTGTCTGCATTAGTTTTGTTTGTACAGAAACTTTTTAACTTAATATAATCAAAATTATCTATCTGGTGTTCAATTAAGAGTTCCAGATCTTCTTTGGACATAAATTTATTCCATCTCCACAGGTCTGAGAGGTAAACTATCCTATGTTCCTCTAATTTGGTTATAATATCACTCAGAGTTGTCTTAATTTGGATTTCTCTGATCAATAGTGATTTAGAGCACCTTTTCATATGACTAAGAGATAGTTTTAATTTCTTCATCTGAATATTGTCTGTTCATATCCTTTGACAATTTATCCTAGCTTTTTTGCCTTCCTGAATATAGTATTCCAATCTCTCCATTTCTTTAATATATAATATAGATATAATATAATATAATAATATAGAAAATGCTCAATCTTATAAGATCCTGACTATGGCTCTATGATGTTTGAATTGTTTCTTTTCGATTATTTGCAATATTTTCTTCTTGACCTGGAAGCTCTGGATTCTGGCTATAATATTCCTAGGAATTTTCATTTTGGAATCTCTTTCAAGAGAGGATCAGTGGATTCTTTCAATTCCTATTTTGCTCTTTAATTCTAGAATTTCAGGGCATTTCCCTTGATAATTTCTTGAAAGATAACTAAGTTATTTTTGTATTATAGTTTTTAGGTGTTCCAATAATTCTTAAATTATTTCTCCTGGATCTATTTTCCAGGTCAGTTGTTTTTCCAATGAAATATTCTGCATTTTCTTCCATTTTTTTTCATTATTTTGACTTTGTTTGATTGTTTATTGATGTCCAATAAAGTCACTAGCTTCCACTTGCCTAATTCTAATTTTTAAGGATTTATTTTCTTCAATGAGTTTTTATATCTTCTTTTCCATTTGGCCAATTCTACTTCTTAAGGCATTCTTTTCTTCATTAGTTTTTTTGTACCTCTTTTACCATTTGACTTATTCTGTTTTTTAAGATATTTTCTTTTTTTTAAGATGTTATTTTCTTCAATATTTGTTGTGTCTCCTTTATCAAACTGTGGCTCTTTTTTTGCATGATTTTCTTGCATCACTCTCATTTTTCTTCCAAGTTTTCCTCTGTCTCTTTTACTTGATTTTTAAAATACTTTTTGAGTTCTTCCATGGCCTGAAGCTGATTCATATTTGGAGGCTTTGGATGTAGCAGTTTCATTTTATTTCCTCTGAATTTAGTTTTGATCTTCCCTGTCACCATAGTAACTTTCTATTGTCAATATCTTTTTCTGCTGTTTGCTCATTTTATCAACGAAGGTTGGGCTCTATTTCTAGAGTAGAGAGGACACTGTCCTAAGCTTCAGGTTTTTGTACAGTTCTTTTCAGAAATAATTCTGCAAACATAAAAGTTTTTGGTTCTTCCAAGGTGTTATGTATTTACTACTCTCCTGATTTATGCTCTGGTCTGTGAGAAACCACAAGTACTCTTTTCCTGCTTGGAACTGTGACCAAGTAGAGTCTTTACTTTTATTTCCATTCAGTTTCATCCTATTAGATTTAACCCATCCTTCCAGCCTGTAGAAAATTTTTGGGATTCTGATTCTGTCAACCAACAAGCTCATTTTCCTTCTCTTTCAGCAGAGAGCACAGCTGTATTTTTTTAAAAGGTCACAATGCATATTTATTCCCCACATGTTCCCTTCTTCACTGCAGTTAAAACCAAAAATTAGAAAATACTGTGGATGATGGATTACAGGTGATTGTTCCTTTTTTGTTTCCTGCTAGAAAATTCAAAGCTCATCTATCTCCCCAGCAGACTCTCTGAAAGCTAAAAGGAGACATTTGCCCTTTCTAATTCGTGAGCCTACTGTTCAATTTATATAGGACTGAGACACTGTCAACTTGCCCTAGATCATAGTTTTCACAGCTTGTATTGCTCTCCTATCCTTATTTTCTCTCTCTCCTTACCTCTTTCTCATCCCTCTTTACCAAATTCCACCTGATCACCTTGATTGGAGCCCTCCAAACTATCCCTGAACATGGTGGATGATTCAATTGCTACAAGGGCATCCCCAGCCTGTGAGTTTCTTCTTCCTAAAAGCTCCTATAAAATGCTGTTGTTTATTAATTTCATGACATCTGCCTGCATTTTGTACATAAATAGTTCTTGGGGCAACTAGGTGGGGAAGTGGTTAGAGCACCAGCCCTGAAGTTAGGAGGACCTGAGTTCAAATCAAATCTGGTCTCAGATACTTCCCAGCTGTGTGACCTTGGGCAAGTCACTTAACCCCAATTGCTTAAGCCAATAAATAAACAAACAAACAAACAAACAAACAAATAAATGAATGAATAAATAAATAAATAAATAAATAGTTTTCAAACGGTCCTGGAAGAAACACAAGTATAGCATACTTTCAATTCATTCTATTAGGCGCTGAAATTACAACAATAATAACAAAACAGTTTTTTCCTCTTAAAAGAGCTTATGTTCTGCTGGAGAAAGTAACAGGTACAAGGATAAATAGATACAAAGTATATACAAAGAAATGTGTGGGGCAGAGCAGTTCTAACTGGAGTAACAGGAGGTGGCTTTGAGCTGAGCCCTTGAGTGAGAAATTCTGAGCTGGGGAGGTAAGAGAAATTCTCTTAAGAATGGGATATGTAAAGGCACGTTATGTCTGGGCAACAAGTAGAACATTTTGGCTGGAATACAGAATTCATGAGTGGGGAGAAATCAAATTGAAAAGATTATTTGGAGTAAGATTGTCAAGGGCTTTAGATGACACAGGAGTGATAGTATCTTAGAGGCAGCCGGGAACCCCCGAAGTTTCTCGAGCAAGGGAATGATGTGTTTTGATAAAAGCATTAGGCATATCCATTAGGATCCTGTGGGCAGGAGAGGAAGACACTAAAAGAGACAGGAGATCAAATAGAAGGATGTTGTAATAGTCCAGGTGAGGGAGGTTAATTAGGATCAGAACTAGGGAGGTGTCTACATGAATGGAGAGAAGAGAATGGATGATAACCTGATGAACCTGAATGCTTTCGTTTTCAGTGGCACCTCTGCCAACGGACAGTTTGCTGTTTCTGATCACTATACGGGGACTCTCAAAGCCTTGAACAATTTACTTTCTCTCTCTCTCTCTCCTCCCTCTCCCTCTTGTCTGTCTGTCTGTCTCTCTCTCCCTACAACACAGGATAAATTTATTTTGTCTTTAAAAATTTTTTTTAACAGTCTCCTCTCATAGGGCAACTTTCCAGGCTGGATGCCAAGTGCTCTTGGATTCTGGGCTCCAGGATACACGATATCCACCTGGACAGGATAGCTTGTTATTTTGTTCCAGATATTCACTGTGGTCACCCTCTGGTAGAAGCTTTCAAAAAAAGCAAGACTAAGACTTTTTCTTTACCCTATAGAGAAGAGTTGTTCATCCTTTTTGTTCAAGAAGAGAGCTAATGGCATTATGGGATGATGTGTGAATTGTGCACCTTTCATCTAGGAGCTGCTTAAAATTCAGGAGCATTTATTCAGAATATACATGCCAAATAAAATGAAAATTAATCTAAACTAATCCAAAGTGATTTTCCTAAAGGGCAAGTGTGACCAAGTCAACCTTGCCCAAGTACTAAACCCTCTGTCTGGCACTTAAATACCTTTGCAATTGGATCCCTTCCTACTCTTTCCTGGTGTTCTTATATTATACTTCTCTCCACATACTCTAATTTAGCTAAGTTGGCCTGCTTGGTACTTTACACAGTCAACCCACCATCTCTTTTTGCCTTTGCACTAGCTGCCCTCCATGTCTGGAATACACATAGTTCTTACTTCTGCCTCTCAGCACCCCTGATTTCCTTTAAGACTTAGTTCAAATGCCATTTTTTTACATCAAGCCTTTTCTTATCCTTCTGGCTGCTGGTGTCTTCTTTCCCTAAACCACACACAAACACACACACTCTTCCCCCTCCCCCTTTCTCTCTCTCTCTCTCTCTCTCTCTCTGTCTCTGTCTCTCTGTCTCTGTCATCTTAGTCTCCTCTTTTAGTGTTTAAATTCCTTGAGGATAAGAACTGTTTTACTTTTGCCATTGTAACCCCAGCACTTAGAAAATGCCTGATACATAGTAAGTAATTTAATAAATACTTGTATTTGTTGCTCGCATCTTGGATATCAGAACTGAGATCCAAAAATATTTCCATAGTAACAACGGGGAAAGATGAAATTTGATTAGGGATAAATATAAAGTCCTATTCTTGATTAAAAAAGAAACCACCCGAAAAAAGATAATATGGGAAAGACTTATATATATATATATACATATACACTATATGCATTGTATGTAATATACATATATATATATGTCTATATTGGGAAACCTAATGAGTTGTCATGGCCAAATAATTCCTCATTTAATGGCTGACACAATGACAATGAGCCTCTTCATCCTTAGCTAGAGTGTTCTTCAGACAGCTGCTATAGTCTATCACTGATAATGTGGAGAGTGCAAACTGTGAATCTGAGTTCAAATCCTGCCTCTGGGGGCAGCTAGGTGGTACAGTGGATAGAGGGCCAGCCCTGAAGTCAGAAAGACCTGAGTTCAAATGTGACCTCAGACATTTAACACTTACTAGCTATGTGGCACTGGGCAAGTCACTTAACCCCAATTGCCTCAGCCAAAAAAAATTTAAAAAATATGTGACAAATCCTGTCTCTGATTCTTATACCTGTGTGATTTTGTATAAGTCATTTGACTTCTTGTTTCCTTATCTATGTAATGAGAAGGTGGGACCATTTAGTTCTTAATATATGATTCTGTGATCCTATGGTCAGACCTGAAACCTTCCCAGTTTAATAGAATCTGCCAGAGCTTCTAATACATTTATAGAGAGCTAGGTTTGTGTATTGTGCATATCCTTTGCCTCAAGATGATTTGAAATAACATTTATAGGAAACTTGAAAAAGGAAAAAATAATAGCTAAAAATACAATAACATTCCTGAATAGTTACCATTCAGCTTCTTCCTGGACCACTCATCTTATGAATTAAAAAGATCAATATAACTTAGCCTAGAATGCAAAACTGGACACAGCTCTTTGATGGACAAAAGGTAGATAGGGAGCCATTGATGTTATCTTGTCAAGAGTTTAATTATCACCTTTATTTCACTATTATAATTCAATTTCTTTCTTTCTATCTCATTACTCTGTTTCTTTTGTTTTTGCCACTTTACTAAAGATAAGAATCTGGAAAAGATTTTAGGCCAAAGAAATAGCTTTTCTTCATATTTCTAGAGAAACTAAAAAGGAGAATTTTTGTACATGCTTCCACAACTCAATGGCCTTTCTCCAAATCCTGTTCACCTAAATCCAAACTGGTTGTCTACTTCCCCAAAGTGTAACCTAAAGACTCATGGATTTTCCAATTTGATTTACTACTAAACCCTGAGGACCAACTCTTATTCTAAATTTTCATCCAATTAGTATAGGAGCTCTTTGTAAACAAGGATTGTCTCTCTTTTTGTATTGTTACTTCCAGGACTTAGCTCAGTGCTTGGTACATAGTAAATGCTTAATGAAAGTATTTTACATTCCCTTCTATTTGTAAGGAGCTATGCATGGGTACTGGGGAATAAATAATGTATAGACAAAAA
>JAJPUD010007604.1:71793-104555 GCA_023553655.1 Myrmecobius fasciatus | reverse complement strand
AGTACTTTGCTTTTGATGGCCCTCTCCCCCAAACAATACTCAACCCTTTAGATCTCTTCCCCCTGTTTTTACTCCTATTCCCCTGATTCTTCTATTTTCCCTTCTATTAGTTTATCCCTTTCTTTTCCTCCTTTCCCTTCCCCTTCCCTCTAGCAACAGACAAGTTTCTATGTGAAATCAAATGTCTGATATACACTTTTAGAGCCCAACCTGATGAGAGTAAGATTAAACAATGCTCAACTCCCTCCCCTCTTTCTCTCAATTATATTAGGTTTTCTTTGCTTCTTCAAGAGATTTTACCTTGTTTTTACCTCCTTATTTTTTTAGATCTTATTTTACCACTTTTTCCCTCTTTTCCCCAGTATGACTACCTTTCCCCCTCTAGTTCTCTTTTTCATATTATCAAAGTAATATCTAGTTAATTATACCCCCAAACTTTAAGCATCCCCCTAGTAGAAATAAAGTTCTCAAGAGTCCTTTCCTTTTTAACTTTTTATGCTTCTCTTGAGTTCTGTGTTTGGATGTAGAACTTCTTGTTCAGATCTGGTCTTTTCATTAGAAATAGGTGAAATTCACCTATATCATTGAATGACCATCTTCTTCCCTGGAGGATAATGCTCATTCTAGCTGGATAGGATATTCTTGGCTGTAATCCAAGATCCTTTGCCCTTCGGAATATCTGGTTCCAGGCCCTTCGATCCTTCAGTGTGGAGGCTGACAGATCCTGTGTGATTCTAATTATTGATTCTCGGTATTTGAATTGTTTCTTTCTAGCTGCTAGCAGAATCTTTTCCTTGGTGGTATAGTCCTGAAATTTAGCCAAGATATTTCTTGGGGTTTTAATTTTGGGGTCTCTTTCAGGAGGTGATCAGTGAATTCTTTCAATGGTGATTTTGCCCTTTTATTCTACAATCTCAGGGCAGTTTTCTTTCAGGATTTCCTGGAAGATAGTGTTTAGATTCTTTTTTTCATCATGGCTTTCAGGAAGTACAATAATCTTTAGATTGTCTCTCCTAGATCTATTTTCCAAGTCAGTTGTTTTTCCTAGGAGATATTTCATATTTTCTTCAAATTTTTCATTTTTTTTTTGTTTGACTGATTCTTGAAGTCTTATTGAGTCACTCAATTGCATTTGTTCAATTCTTATTTTTAAAGTGTTGTTTTCTTCAGTTACCTTTTTAAGCTCCATTTGTAAGTGGCCTATTGAATTTTTTTGTTCATTGCACTCTTTTTCCACTTCACTAATTTTATTTTTCAATAGATTGGTGTCTTTTTCATATCTCTTTTGCAGGGCATCATATTCTTCTTGCACGATACTGTATCCTTCTTGCATTAATTTCAATTTATTTTCCCATTTATCCTCCAGTTCTTTTATTATGTTTTTTAAGCAGTCTTCCAGAAAGGCCTTTTGAAACGGGGACCAGTGATATTCCTTGCTGATTCCCTCTGGAGTTCTGTCTAAAGTAACCTCTGGCTCTGGGGTCTTCTCTTCTTTATTTTTGTAAAAGCTGTCTATGGTGAGAGCTCTCTTTTGCCTCTTCATCTTTTGCCTCTTCATTTTTTTTTAAATACAGAGTGACTATCTCTTTAAGGTAGGGGAAAAAAAAAAAAAAACGGTGGAAACGGCCTGCTGAAGATTTTGCCCTGAGGCACTTCGGCGAATTAATTTAAGGTGCTGGGCCGGTGGGGGCTAGGACTGAGTCTGAATTACTCCTTAAACAAGGCAAGTTTGCCAGAACACCTGCCCCCAATCAGGGCAGAGTGTCCCCAGTGCCTCAGATAAACTCCAGGTGTTTGGATTTTGTAGTTTGTAGTTTGGAGTTTTTTGCCAGTCTGAGCTGAGCTGAGCTGAGTCCCACCCTCACTTCTGGCCTCCACCAGAGTTCTCTGACACCAGAGTCCTCTGTTTATCCCTCTGTCTGAGCTAGACAAACTTGATGTGAAGTTTTTCAGAGATATCTGCAAGCAGTATGCAAATATTTCCTGATTCGTTGACTTGAAGATCAGTTCAGAGTCTTATTTTATTGTTGATTTGAGAGAAGTTCGGAGGAGGACTCAGAGAGTCACCCTTTCACTCTGCCATCTTGGCTCTGCCCCATATTGTATATTATTCTAAAGTAGATGAATATTTCATTTTACAAGTGCAACTATTCTGCATATTTAAATATTTACTTTTAAATTCTGTATATATTTAGCATTGCATATATAATAATCTTATATTTCATAAAATTTTATATCTAAACATCATGAAAGATTTTATATGAAATATAGGTAAAATCTCCTATGAGACACATATGTAACCACTACGGAATAATTAAATTTAAACAGTAAAACAGTGGTAATGGAATTTGATGCAATTAATTTTACCATTTAGAATAAAATGAGGGAAATTTGCAAAACTTCTTGTATAGGAAAGTAAGAACAGACACTCCACCTCTCATAAAAACATGGCAAATTCTAAACTGTCCATGTAAGCAAACAAATATTGTTTTCAAACAAGAGTATTTCTGAAAGTAGATGCAAAATGCCACATATAGCAAACTCTTATCTGACTTTTGCAGAGAATACACCAGAGAAATGTGGATGTGCATATGAAATTAAAAAAAAAAAAAGATAAGCTTGCTCAGTGAGCAGTATCCCTTTAACAGACACTTTGGAAATTAAATTTCTTCAGACAACTTAAACACACTTCATTAGTCTACTTCAGGAATACAGTTTTAATGATAAAAAGCTGTTTTGTATACCAAACTAAATAGGCCCATCATGGGATTGTTTTCATTAATGAAACATTTGATTGTTGTGTACTTTTGAAGCAATTATTTTGTTTTGTTTTAGAGAGAGTCTATTAAAGGCTAAACTAAAATAACATTTCATGATACTCTTGAGATAGGGCTTTATTGTACAGCTCTGTTACAATCCTTTGATGTAGTCCAAGAATGAAATATCACAGGCAAGCATTGTTGACTGAATATTCATTTATATTGCTCAATGACCATGAATAATTCATGTAAAGCTAGTTGCTTTTAGTTTTCAGTAACTCTCTAAACATTGAAGAGGCCTTTTTTGGCCCTTTCTATGTATATAATTAAGAGAGGTTCTTTTAGTGAAGTTTTTGCTAAAGAATTCAAAATCATGAAATCTTAGGATTTCAGAATTCAATTAGACCCTAGGGGTCACTTATCAAAACTTAGGCCCTATTTAAAATGTGAACAAATAAATTACAACTCCAATATCTCCCCCCCCCCCCCCCAATTGTTACCTAGATACTGTTTGAATGACAATATAATTTACATAACTTATTATGTTTCTAAGTTTAACTTCTCTTTAAAAGCTTGACCTTTTAAATGTTATGATATAATTCATTTAATTTTTTAAAATAATTTAGATTTAATTGTTTAAAAGGTCTTCATAATAGATGGTATTTTGAGCACTTACAATTCTTAATTATGATTATAAATATTAAAGGGTTCAAATTATTGATATTTTTCCCATCATACCCAGTGAAAATAATGTAAAAACAAAAGGAGGTATATCTGTGTCATTAGTTGAAGTTATAACAGGTGACATTTCTTTCTGACTGCATGCTTCAATTTTGGTTTCCCAATGATCTTTATAGAAAGATAGGTAAATGATAGATAATAGATTTTCATTTATAATTATTGTTAGCTCTTCCTTATCTTTTAAAAAAATCACTCGGATCTTATGAATCTCTTGCCTTATGGTACTTTTCAACATATTACTATTCCAGTGGCTTAACACAGATTTATTTTATTTCATTCAATTAATTTTATTAATAGTTTTGCTGTTACATGCTTTTAAAATAGTCATGTAATATATTTTCTCCTTAATATCTTTATTCAATTAAATATAAAGATAGTTTCTAATATTCACTTTTATTATATTTTGAGTTTTAAATTTTTCTCCCTCCCTCTTACCCTCACTCTACTCACCAAGAAAGAGAAGAATCTGATATAGTCTATGTATGTGCAATCATATTATTCGTATACGAATCAGAACAAAAAAGGGAAAACTGGTAAAAAGAAAAAAAAAAACAAAGAACATGAAAAAAGTGAAAATGTTATGCTTTGATCTGAATTCAGACTTCATAGTTCTTTCTCTGGATGTGGATAGCATTTTCCATTATGAGACTTTTGGAATTGTACTGGATCATTTTATTGATGAGAAGAGCTGTCTATCAGTTGGTCATTGTTGATCCATAATGTAGTTAGTGTCCAATATTCTCCTGCTTCTGTTGACTTTACTCAAAATCAGTTCATATAAGTATTTCCAGTTTTTTCCTGAAATCTACTTGCTCATTATTTATTATATAATAATTGCATTCCATTCCATTCATAACCATAATTTGTTCAGTCATTCACCAATTAATGGGCATCCAATCAATTTCTAATATTTTTGTCACCATACAGAGATACAATAAATATTTTTCCACATTTGAGTCCTTTTTCCTTTTTTATTATTTCTTTGAGAAACAGGTCTGGTAGTGATATGGCTGGATTAAGTCTACATACAATTTTATATCCTTTTGGCTTATGGAAACTTCTGAAGAGAAGTGCAAATGCAACCATAAATTATGAATGTCTTATCATCTTACTATTATATTCACTTATATTTTATGTGTAAGTTTGATTTTAAAAAACTATTATTAGTTTATATTTATTTATTTTTCATTTTTATGTGAAAAGAATGAAATTGAATCAAAGAGATTAAGACTCAGGCTCCCTTTCTATTACTTATAGCTTTAAGTTTCTTGATTCTCATAGGACAGATTCAGTCTGAGAGGTGGGAATACCACCTATACTTACTGGATAATTTTCTTTTTTGTTTCATTATGACTTTGACTTGACAGACTCCAAATATAGCTTATTTTTAAGTAGTTGTGGGTAAAAAGGGTTAAAAGTTCCTGTACAGAAACTTAAGATAATAAAGTTTATTTAAGAAATTCATTTGACATCAAAGAAAATATGAAATATATGAAGGATTCACAGGAGCCCACATATATATATATGTATATATATAATATATTATATGTATAATATATTATATATATAATATCAGAGAGAATTATGCAGAAGGGCCAATAAACACATAAACACACACACACACACACACACAAAACCACTAAAGGCTTCTTTGGAGCTCTAAAAAAAATTAAAATTAAAAACTTACCCCAAAAGTTTAATGATATTATGGGGTTGTTGAACAACAAAATTACTTCCCACAAGACCTGTAATAATACAATCATTCTCTAAAATAGTTGTGTGAATTTCTAAATCTCTTGCTTCCCCAAGTCAGATGTTCCCTCATTGAAATTTGCCATTGAAATCTTGTGATTCCCTTTTACAAACAGCAAATTGTTCATATCCCCTTTTCTCTTTAGAAAACTGGGACTTTAAATTCTCAAACTTCCAAAATCTTACTTTTGCAGATATTCTATCTATCTATCTATCTATCTATCTATCTATCTATCTATCTATCTATCTACAGAGTTGACTATTTATCAACTGGAGAATGGCTTGAATTCTTATAATTTGAATTAATTCTCTATATTTTAAAAATGAGGTATTTATCAGAAGCCTTGAATGTAAAAATGTTTTCCAAGTTTATTACTTCCTTTCTAACCTTGTCTGCATTAGTTTTGTTTGTATAAAAACTTTTAAACTTAATATAATCAAAATTATCTATTTTGGGATCAATAATGATTTTCAGCTCTTATTTGGTCATAAATTCCTTCCTCCTCTACAGATCTGAGAGGTAAACTATCCTGTATTCTTCTAATTTGTATTATGATATAATTCTTTATGTTTAGATCATGAACTTATTTTGACCTTATCATGGTATGTGGTGTTAGGTCTGAGTCAGTGCTTAGTTTCTTCCATACTAGTTTCCAATTTTCCCAGCAGGTTTTGTCAAATAGTTTTTATCCCAAAAGCTGAGGTCTTCAGGTTTCTCAAACACTAGATAGCTACAATTATTGGCTGTTTTGTCCTGTGATCCTAACTTATTCCACTGATAGACTACTTTCTTTCTTTGTCAGTACCAAAAGATTTTGATGATTGCTGCTTTATAATATAGATTTAGGTCTGGCACAGCAAGGCCACTTACACTGGCATTTTTTTTTCATTAATTCCCTTGAAATTCTTGACCTTTTGTTCTTCCAAATGAATTTGTTGTTATTTTTTCTAGATCTGTAAAATAATTTCTTGGGAGTTTGATTGATATGGCACTAAATAAATAGATTAATTTAGGTAGTATTGTCATTTTTATTATATTTACTCAGACTACCCATGAGTACTTGATATTTTTGAAATTGTTCATATCTGACGTTATTTGTGTAGAAAGTGTTTTGTAGTGTGTTCATATAATTCCTGACTTTCCCTTGGCAGATAGATTCCCAAATATTTTATATTTTTGACAGTTATTTTGAATGGAATTTCTTTTTGTATCTCTTGCTGCTGGGTTTTGTTGGTAATATATAAAAGTGCTGATGGTTTATTTGGGTTTATTTTTTTATCCTGCAACTTTGCTAAAGTCACGAATTGTTTCTAGTAATTTTTTAGTTGATTCTCTAGGGTTCTGTAGGTTTACCAAAATATCATCTGCAAAGAGTGATAATTTGGTTTCCTTATTACCTTCTCTGATTCCTTTAATCTCTTTTTCTTCTCTTATTGCCAAAGCTAGCATTCTAATACAATATTGAATAGTAACAGTGATACTGGGCAACCTTGTTTCACCCCTGATCTTATTGGAAATGGTTCTAGTTTATCCCCATTACATATGATGCTTGTTGATGGTTTTAAATAGATGCTACTGATCATTTTAAGGAAAAGTCCATTTATTCCTATATTCTCTAGTGTTTTTAATACGAATGGGTTTTGGATTTTATCAAATACTTTTTCTGTATCTACTGAGATAATCATATGATTTTAGTTAGTTTGGTTATTGATATAGTCAATAAGGCTAATATTTTTCCTAATATTGAACCAGCCCTGCATTCCTGATCTAAATCCTACCTGGTCATGGTGCATTATCCTGGGGATGACTTTCTGTAATCCCTTTGCTAATATTTTATTTAAGATATTAGCACCAATATTCACTAGGGAGATTGGTCTATAATTTTATTTCTCTGTTTTCATCCTACCTCATTTAGATATCAGTACCATATCTGTGTCATAAAAGGAATTTGGTAGGACTCCTTCTTTCCCTATTTAAAAAAAATAGTTTATATAGTATTGGAATTCATTGTTCTTTAAATGTTTGGCAGAATTTATATGTAAATCCATCTGGCCCTGGGGATTTTTGCTTAGGGAGCTGATAAATAGCTTGCTCTATTTCTATTTCTAAAATGAGACTATTTGGGGCAGCTAGGTGGTGCAATGGATAGAGCACCAGCCCTGAATTCAGGACAACCTGAGTTCAAATCTGGTTTCAGACACTTAACACTTCCTAGTTGTGTGACCCTGAGCAAATCAATTGCCTTAGGAAAAAAAAAAAGATAAAAAATGAAATGGGACTATTTAAGTAATTTATTTCCTCTTCTGTTAATCTAGGCAATCTATAGTTTTGTAGGTATTACTCCATTTCATTTAGGCTAACAAATTTATTGGCATAAGGTTGGGCAAAATAACTCCTAATTATTGCTCTAATTTCCTCTTCATTGGTGGACAGTTCTTCCTTTTCACTTTTGAAGCTAACAATTTGATTTTCCTCTTTCCTTTTTTTAATCAAATTAACTAAAGGTTTACCTATTTTGTTGGTTTTTCATAAAACCAATTCTTAGTTTTATTTATCAATTCAATAGTTTTCTTATTTAAAATTTTATTATTCTCTTTTATGTTCAGAAGTTCAAATTTGGTATTTAATTGAGGGTTTTTAATTTTTCCTTTTTCTAGCTTTTTTAGTTGTAAGCCCAATTCATTGATGTTCTCTTTCTCTATTTTATGCAAATAAGCATCTAGAGATATAAAATTTCCCCTTATTACTACTTTTGCTGTCTCTCAAAAATTTTGATGTGTTCTTATTATTGTCATTCTCTTGGATGAAGTTGTTGATTGTATCTGTGATTTGTTGTTTCACCCATTCATTCTTTAGTTTTAGATTATTTAATTTCCAATTAATTTTGGTCTATTTTTTCCTGGCCTTTTATTGTATATGATTTTTATTGAATCACGATCTGGAAAAAATGCAATTACTATTTCTTCCTTTGTGCGTTTGATTTTGAGGTTTTTCTGGTCTAATACATGGTCAGTTTTTGATTAAGTTCTGCAAACCACTGAGAAAAAAAGTAAATTTCTTTCTGTCTCCATTGAATTTTCTCCAGAGATATATCATACCTATTTTTTGCAACATTCTGTTTACCTCCTTATCTTCTTTCTTATTTATTTTGTTGTTTGATTTGTCTAGTTCTAAGAGAGAAAGTTTGAGATCCCCCACTAGTACAGTTTTGCTGTCTATTTCTTCTTGCATGTCTTTTAACTTCTCTAGGACTTTTGATGGTATGCCTTTTGGTGCATATATGTTTAGTATTGGCATTGATTCATTATCTATGGTACACTTTAGTCAAATATAGTTTCCTTCCTTATCTCGTTTAATTAGCTCTATCTTTTCTTTTACTTGATCTGTCATCAGCATTGCTAACTGTTTTTTTTTTTTTTACTTCACATCAAACATAACAGATTCTGCTCCAGCCCTTTACCTTCATTCTATATGTATCACTCTGTTTCTTATTAACAACATATTGTAGGATTCTGGCTTTTAATCTTGTCTGCTGTCTGCTTCAATTTATGGGATAGTTCATCCCATTCACATTGACAGTTAATTCATTTATTTACTTTTTTATTTCTTATTTACTGTTACACTTTTTTCTTTCCTTTCCCCTTCCCTACTCCCAAGTATTTTGCTTTTGATGACCATCTCCCTCAAATAAGCCCTCCTCTTTTAGAGCCCCTGCCCCTTTTTTTCCACCTTCCCCTCATACTTCTGTTTTACCTTCTATTAGTCTTTTCCTTTCTTTCCCTGTTTCTGCTGAGACTTCCTTATAAAGTTAGAAAAATTTCTCTGTGAAAGCTAATACATCTAATATTCTCTCTTTGAGCCAAATCTGATGAGGGTAAGATTCACATAATGCTCATCTGCCTTCCTTCTTTCCCTCAGATATAATAGGACTTCTTTGTCTTTTTGTGAGATATAATTTCTATTTTGCCTCCTTTTTACTCTTTTTTTTCCAGTTTGATCCCCTTTCTACTTCTAATTTCATTTTCATATTATCATAATAAAAGCAAATTATACCCACACTCTCTAAGTATACTCATAACAGAAATATAGTTTCAAGAGTTCTTTCCTTTTTACCTATTTATTCTTCTCCTTTTTGTTTGCTTGCTTGTTTTGTTTTGTGTTTAGAGATCAGATGTTTTTTGTTCAGTTCTGGTCTTTCCATTAGAAATAGGTGAAATTCACCTATATCATTGAATGTCCATTTTCTTCCCTGAAGTATAATACACATTTTAGCTGGATAGCTTATTCTTGGCTGCAATCCAAATTCTTTTGCCTTTCACAAAAGCAGATTCTAGGCCCTTTTGATCCTTTAAGGTGGAAGCTGTCATGTCTTGGGTAATCCTAATTGTGGCTCATTGGTATTTAAATTGTTCCTTTCTGGCTGCTTGCAATATATTTTCCTTGGTATGATAGTTCTAAAATTTAGCTACAACATTCCTTGGGGTTTTAATAATTCGTGTTCCAGAAGATGATTGGTGAATTCTTTCACTGGCTTTTACCTTCTGATTCTATGACATCAGGGCAGTTTTCTTTAAGATTTCAGGAAATCCCATAATCCTTAGACTGTCTCCCCTAGATCTATTTTCCAGTTCAGTTGTTTTTTGCTAGGAGGTATTTCATATTTTCTTCTATTTTTTTCATTTCTTTGATTTTGTTTGACTAATTTTTGAAATTTTATTGAGTCATTCTCTTTCATTTGTTAAATTCTAATTTTAGTGTATTATTTTCTTCATTTACTTTTTTTTAGTTCCTTTTGCATTTGGCCCATTGAATTGTTTTGTTCATTGCACTTTTTTCCACCTCACAAATTTTGTTTTTCAACTAATTGGTATCTTTTTTCACATGTATTTTGTAAGGAGTTATATACTGTTTTTATTTCATCAAATCCATTCTGTAGGAAGTTATATACTTTTTCCATCCCTTCTTGAAAAGATCTATTTCCTTTCCCCATTTTTCTTCTAACATTTTAAAAAATTCTTTATAAAATCTACCAATTAAGCTTTGTGAAATGGCTCATAGCTCCCTTTGGGGCTTCATCTGAAGTGGATTTGCCTTTAGGAACCTCAGGATCTGAGCTCTATTCTTCTCTTTCTCCATAAAAGCTGTCTCTGGTGAGAGTTCTTTTTGGTTTTTTGCTCATTTTTTTTAAGATTTGAGGTGTGAGCAGTGGTCATCAAAACCATTTGGTACTGGTTAAGAAATAGAGTAGTTGATCAGTGGAATAGGATAGAATTACAAGACAAACTAGGCAATAACTATAGCAATTTAGTCTTTAATAAACCCAAAGACCCCAGCTTCTGGGATAACTACTCATTATCTGACAAAAACTGCTGGGAAAATTGGAAACTAGTGTGGAAGGAATTAGGGCTTGACCCACATCTAACACCGCACACCAAGATAGGATCTAAATGGGTTCATGATCTGGATATAAAGAGTGATACTATAAGTAAATTAGAGGAAGGTAATATAGTTTACCTCTCAGACCTATGGAGATGGAATAAATTTATGTCCAAAGAAGAACTGGAATTCTTAATTGAAAACCAGATAGATAACTTTGACTATATTAAGTTAAAAAGTTTTTATACAAAAAAAACCAATACAGTCAAGATTAGCAGGGAAGCAATAAATTGGGAAATCATCTTTACATTTAAGGGTTCTGATAAAGGTCTCATTTCCAAAATATATAGAGAATTGTCTCATATATATAAGAATTCAAGCCACTCTTCAATAGATAAGTGGTCAAGGGATATGCACAGAAAATTTTCAGATGATGAAATTAAAACCATCTCTAGTCATATGAAAAGGTGCTCCAAATCACTATTGATCAGAGAAATGCAAATCAAGACAACCCTGAGGTACCACTACACACCTGTCAGATTGACTAAAATGACAGGAAAAGTTAATTATGAATGTTGGAGGGGATGTGGGAAGGCTGGGATACTGATGCATTGTTGGTGGAACTGTGAATGGATCCAGCCATTCTGGAGAGCAATTTGGAGCTATGGTCAAACAGTTGTCAAACTGTGCATACCTTTTGACCCAGCAGCATTTCTATTGGGCTTATATCCCAAAGAAATCATAAAGGAAGGAAAGGGCCCCACATGTGCAAGAATGTTTGTGGCAGCCCTTTTTGTAGTGGCTAGAAACTGGAAACTGAATGGATGCCCATCAATTGGAGAGTGGCTGAATAAATTATGGTATATGAATGTTATGGAATATTATTGCTCTGTAAGAAATGATGATTTCAGAGCAGGATGATTTCAGAGAGGCCTGGAGAGACTTGCATGAACTGATGCTCAATGAAGTGAGCAGAACCAGGAGATCATTATTCACAGCAACAATACTATATGAGGATCAATTCTGATGGACATGGCTCTCTTCAACAATGAAATGCTTCAAACCAGTTCCAATTGTTTGGTGAAGAGAGCCATATACACCCAGAGAGAGAAATGTGAAATGTGGACAACAACATAACATTTTCATGTTCTCTATTGAGGTTTGCTTGCATTGTATTTCCTTTATCGGATTATTCTTTCTTGTAGATACGATTTCTCCTGCACAAAAAATGATGTGTGGCAATAACTATACATATATTCGATTTCTTAAGTATTCTAACATAATTATCATGTAGTGGATATTCTGCCATCTAGGGGAGGGTTAGGGAGTTGGGGGGAAAAATCTGTAACAGAAAGCTATGTAAAGGTTAATGTTGAAGAATTACCCATACATATGTTTTGCAAATAAAATAAAATTTAAAAAAAAGATATGAGGTATGCTCTTAATGAAAAGGAGTTACAGTTGCTTTAGTTTGCCCTGGGGCAGTTCTGCTGATTTCCTTATGGTACTGGGAAATAGCTGCTAGGTCCCCAGTGGTTTACAATTTGCTTTTTGTAGCAAATCTGCCAAACTACCTGTTTACAACTTGAACAGATTAGCCTACAAGGTTCACAGAAAATTACCAGGTGCATAGAAACTGTAGCTCTCTGACGCCCTGCTCCTGCTCCTTGCTCTTGTCTCCTTGTGCTGCAGTCTGGACTCAGAAGACTGTCCCTCTGCTTGTTTAAAACAGACCTTTTCTGAAGTTCTTCCAAGGAATCTCCTACTGGAAATGTGTTGTACTCCAAATATTTGTGCTTTCTTTGACTCCAAAACCAATTTAGAGGCTTAATGTACTGTTGGTTTGAGAGAAAGTCAGAGGAAGTCACAGAAAGTCAAGTCTGCTCTGCACCATCTTGGTTCTGCTCCCATTCTAATATTTTTAAGAGAGAATCTGATAGTTTCCTTTTATCATTGTTTTCCTGACCATCTTGTGAGCCCCTGTCCTGTGTGAGTTTTTTGCCAAATGTACCTTTGGCATTTGAACAATGTAGCCAGCTCTATGGAATTGTGCTTTCTGCAAAAGAGTTTGAATACCTGTCAGTTTAGTTTAAGAAAAGGCCTCAGTGGCTTGTATCTTATCCTTCCAGGTGATCTTTAGAATTTTCCTAAGACAATTAAAATGGATGAGATTCATTTTCCTGGCATGGCATTGGTATTTCCAGGTTTTACTGACATATAACAATGGCTTGTAACCCTTGAGTTTGGAAATCAGTCTAAAACTATTTCTCTCCAACTCTTTCCTTTGGAGTCCCACGCACACTGAGCTAGCTCTGGCAATACAGGTGTCAATCTCATTATCACTGTGGACATCACTGGAAAGTATATTGCCAAAGTAAATGAACTGATTCAGAACATTCAAAACTTCTCCATTTGCTGTAGATGTGGTGTGTATATGAATGGTGTGATACTGGCTGGTGAAGTATTTGTGTTTTCTTGGCATTAATTGTTAGGCCAAAACTAGCACAAGCAGCAGAGAATCAATCTACACTCTGTGCATCTTAGTTTTAGAAGCTGCATTCTGTGTATAATCATGCGCATACAAAAAATCATGCAACCGCACTCCCTCCCCTTTAGTTTTTGCTTGGAGACTTTTCAAGTTGAATAATTTATAATCAATGTGGTAGATGAATTTGATATCATATTTGCTTTCATTGAAGGTTTTTGGCAACATGGCTGAAAACATCATGCTAAAAGGCATGAGGGCAAGCGTACAACCTTGTTCTACCCACTGCAGACAAGGAAAGTTTGAGAGCAACGTCCATTGTCCAGAACCTGGACATCTTAAATTGATGTACTATATGAACTTCTCTGGACAACAAATTCTTATATAATTTTCCATAAGCCCAAATTACTTGACAGTATCAATGTCTTGGTCAGATCTGCAAACATTGTATAAAGACCTCTGTGCTGCTCCTGGTATTTCTCCTGGAGTTGTTGGGAAGGAAACATCATATCAACTGTTCCTCAGCCCTTTCCTGAAGCCTCACTGTCTCTCAGGTAGATGACCTTCTTCTAAGTGTAGGATCAATCTAGGAACAAAAACTGGCAAGAATATTGCCAGGAATGACTAAAAGAGATATCCTCCTATCCCTTCCACAATTGTCACAGGGCAATCTATTCTCTGTTCCTTTATAGAGATGGACAATGGAGGCATCCTTGAACTCCTGGGACATAGAGTCCTCTTGCCATATAATATGGAACATTTCAGTCAGTTCTTCTTTGAGCAATGGACTCCCCACCTTATAAATCTCAGCTGGAATAAAATGAGCATATGGTCTTTTGGTACATGAAAGTAGTCTAGTGGCATTCAAAATCTCTCTTTCAGTTGGAACTTCAGTTGGGAAGAGATTGATTTCAACTTGAGGTAAATGGTCAATAGCTTTAGCATTGCTTGATTATGACTTCTTGAGAACTCTATGGAATTGTTCAGCACATATCTTTAGACTCGTATTCTTAATGCTCGCCTGTGTGGCACTATCAGCCCAGAATTGAGAAGCACCATGAGTCTTTGGTCCATAAATAGCCTTTATGATATCATAAAAGTACTCTGGATTGTTAATGTTTGCATAAAACTAAATTTCATTACTTTTACAATGCTTTAAATATAGATTCATTGTTGGAAAGTCCAAGGAGAAATGCAATAGATTATTTCTGAATTTGAAGTTAGAACAATGATGTTGATGGTGTGCTGATCTTTATATAGTGCTTTGTGTTTTACACAACAATAAATAGACAGATAGATAGATATTATTTAAATCATTAGAAAATAGCAACATCAGTGATCACTTACTACTGAAGACATGCATTTTGTGACCTTTTCATCACCAACATTATGTTTACCTAAATGCAAAAAAATTACATAGATGCACCATTGCACAAACATTGGTAATTAATAGCCTGTATGATTATAAGAAGATGAGGCAGACAACAGGTAAGATTGAGGAAGACGTATGGTGCAGAGTGCTGGACTGATCAGAGACTTATCCTCTCTAAGCTGAATATTTACATTCAACAAATGTGGTGACTGCAAGGAAAAAAAAACTTCTAGAAAAATTAATATCAATAGATGAGTGTTTCTTTGAGAGGAAACAGTTGTTAACTTGGAGGATAAGTTGAGCCAAAGCACAACTGGCAACCATAAAGCAGCTTTCAAAGATTTGTTGTATAGCACTGAATTTGCCCAACGGGGTCAGGACACTCACAAACATTAAGACTCGTTTGATGAAAATGATAGGGAAATTCAGAAACCGCTACATGTAAAGCAAGAACTCCACAGGGTGTATCAGTAGAATACTTCCTTCTCCAAGAAGATAGCATTCAATTCAATGAAAGTTCAATCAATGAAGTTCAATCAAAATTTAGGTGCAAGATTCTTGACTCAATAAGAAGGCAGCTTATTTGTACATTTTCTTGTATATTGCTCAAGCTGTTAATTGTAAATTTCTTGAGAGCAGGTATTATCTTTTGTTTCTTTTTGTTTCCACAGAAGAATCATATAGAAGAGTCTTAATAAATATTGATTGATTATTGACTTCTCAATTCTTATCAATATTAAAAACTATTAATTGCTGCTCAACAATATTTTCGTGCATGCCAAACATAGCCTTAATTAAGTCTGCAGTTCTTGCAAGTTCTATTATGTAGCTGTCTACAAGACCATGTACCCTTTACATTTTGCTATATCTATTTAACACTGTATTCTGGGGTCAGAATGACAAAAATAGAAGTTGATTCTTCTCTATATTTCTTCTACTTTCTCTTCTCTATCCTCCTTCTACTTTCTCCGACCCTCCTGGATTGGGGATCCTCTCTTGCTTTAGTATAAACTGTTGTTTATTCCCTGTGCTAGATTACTCCATGCACTGTCTTCATGGCCAGACCTTATCTCCAGTACCTGCAGACTTTGTCTATCTTCTTATTCTAACTTCAGATTAAGAAATAATCCATTGCATTTTCTCCTCAGATTTTTCAACTATTACTCTATCTCACATTCTGTCTTGGCTTCTATTAGGATAGTTATGTAGAGCTGGACTTTATTGTTTTTCCTATTCCACCATTTTTATTAATGCCCACCTAACAATATTGCCTTGAAAACTTAATTCAATGGCACATGCTATTTGTTTTTTCAATTTTTAAGTGAAATATAATTCCATTAATTACTTTTTCTATCATCATCATCATCACCTTCAATCTTGGCAAATAGGTAGTAATGATAGATAAAGTGCTAGAATTAAAAGTAGAAATATCTGAATTCCATTCCATTTCAGACATTTACAGACATTATTATTTTTATGACTGATTAAGTCACTTATCTTTTCATTCTTAGTCAACTAGAATGGAAATGCTGTAAGCATCAATCTCATAGGAGTTTTCTAATGATTAAATAATATCTATCTATCTATCTGTCTATTTATTGATATATAAAACACAAAGCACTATATAAAAATCAGCACACCATCAACATCATTGTTATTATTATAATCATTATTGTTCTTATATCCATCAATACAATAAGAAATGTTGATGCTAAATTCAAGTAATAATAATTGATAAAAATAAAGTTAACAATAACAATGATTGATAAAAAATAAACTTAACAATAACAATGATATGTGTCTACACACATATGTATATGTGTGTATATGTGTATAAACAAAATTTTATTCTCACAATAGTACTTTGGATTAAATGCTATATCATGAAATCCATTTTACAGTGAAAGAATTGAGCCTATAAGATGTTAAATGAATCGCTCATATTCACAAAATTTGTAAGTAGTAGTAGTTGAGTAGTATTCAAACCCAGAAGTTCTGACTTCAAATATAGTTTTGTTTTCATTATACAATGTTACTCAGAGTTGAGGAAGGGCAAACAAGAAAATTCCCCAGCAGCCACTTATAAAGTAATGTTTCCCTCTTCACACAATTCATTCATATAAGCAGTAAAAGGGACTTTGATCATTGCTACTTAAAATCATACATAAGTTCAGACAAAAGGAAAAATTCAAGAGGAAAATATATTATAAGAAGCATTTACTTTTTCTTTTAAAAAGGAATATGCATTTCTCAGGGTGAAGTACAATTTTTGGCTCAGGATTGTTTCTAGTTTCCATTAAGTAAAGGTCACATACTTCTGAGTATTTTCTCAAAAATATATGTTCTTCATCATGGAAAGATATTCATAATCCATTAAGTAAACTCAGTCTCTATCTTGCATCCATGTTGCTCTTCAAGTTCTTAATCATAAACATCTGTGTACAGGTGTTGAAGAAGATAATGGAGGTTGATGAGATACATTTATTAAGCATCTTGAAAATGTTAACAATAATTACAATTTTGATGCTAATAAAACATTCATGTTTGATGTTTAAATAATTTCATTATCAAGAATAATAGGATTGACACTGACAACTTTCTTAATTACTAACTCTGACAGGAAGCCAATGCTAATTAGAATTTCAATTTTTAAAAAGAAGTATTACACTGTAATCAGAATAAAATGGCTCCAGTGAAGTAGTTTTGATATTGAGTTAGTTCCCATTTTAATTGCTGGTATATGTGGAAAGAAAAATATTTAAATTAATTTCAAACTGCTGGCTTAAAAATTGTCTAGTACATAAGTGGTTTTCAAGTACATGATCACAGTGTCTGCTATATTTGACAGATCTTAAGAAATGATTTTAACATGTCAATTATATTTTAAAATAAAAGCTTAGAAAGATGAAAATATTATAAGTTGTCTTAGAAATGATAGTATTTCACTTTTTATGATGTAAAAACAAAGGCTTGGCACTAAATATTTTGTTCTCAAAAATTTCTTAAGATAATACTGTCATATCTTAATCATACATAGTGCTATTCAGACAATCAAATTATAGTTCCAGAGATGTTGTGCAAGTCACCCCTTGATTATGGAGCAGCATTAGCCAAACAACAATCCTATCATTACAATCTAAGTATAAATTTTTCTCAATCAAAAAAAATGTCTTTTATTAAGGTAAAAATATTTACCTTGTATAATACTCACAGATCTTTATAATATGTGGTCATATTGATGTATGATATTAGTATAATCTTTATGGTTTGGTTGAAATATTATAATCCTTAAGTCTCAGTAAGTATGGGTATTATCAATTGAACATTTAAAACCATATTGGAGAAGCAGAAGATAACAAGGTAATCAATATTTGTTTATAAAATAAATCAAGATGCTTGGCCAGCAAGAAATGCTGAGCCAACCTCCTTTTGATTGACCCTACTCTGTTACCTTGTAAAACCAGGTTTCTGTCATGGAGATCCTTCCCTCCCTTGAATCTTAATTTTTAGACTTCAAATTCTTTCTATAGCACACTTCTTTTCCATGTTAGGCACCTACTGATAATTCTGGCAGCCTAGCTCCTCAGTAACACTAAGAAATTTAATTTTGCATATATCTGAAAGTTCTTTGGTAATACACTCCTTCATCATAATAACTTCCCTTCTCAGAAAGCTTCCCAATTATATCTATGGTAAAATGGAAACTCTTATATTGAATATATAAAGTATTTCTCAATTAGGATATATCCTATCTTTCTAGGTTAATGACATTTTAGTCCCCTCATCTGTTGCTATTTTCTAACAAAATTGGTCTCCTTTCTTTACTCCTAAGTAAATATTCTTATGTTAATCACTTTACCTGGAAAACACACACATACACATATGCACACACACACCTACACATAGACACACACAATTTTGATAGTCTCTTGGAAACCTATCTAATAGTATTCCAAAGGAATGAAATGAAGGGCTTCTTGAGATGAAGCCTTCTATCACCTCTAAGCCCTTCCTTTCATCCCTCACCAGGAGACCTTCAATTATAAGTTGAATGAACACTTATTGGCATGTTTCAGGGGATATTCTTTTCAAGAATGGTTTTGTCTAGATGATAGCTGAGATTCCTTACAATTTTCAGATTCTTATCTGTAACATTGTGGGTGGTAGAAAGAGAAATACACACAATTTTCTTCTATTTCAGGATAGAGCATAGTAGTATGGGGAAATTTGGATAATATGCATAAATATGGTGATAAAGCTGCCTCTCACTTCTATTCAATAAGAGAAAATTCAGCAACAATAAAACAAAATATATTAAATAGCTACTATAAGCAAGACTTTTTACTAAAAACAATTCATACAAAAAACACACACACACACACAAAGCTGTCCCTTTTATCAAGAAGCTTATACCATAATTGTTTGAGTTCATAGGACAAAAACTGGTATGCACACCCAGAATGGGGCATAACTATGGACACAGACCAAAAAATAAAAACATAAACAACTTATATACGTTATTTTTTTTACCATCAAAATGTAAACTCTCTGAGGTCAGACTATTTTTGTCTCTCCAGGAGTAAGCATAGTGAGATATATAATAAGAGTTTAATAATTGCTTATTAATTGATATTTCTATACCTTTCTCTATGATTCATGTGTTTGTATGCAGATATACATGTTATTGCAGATATACAATATTATTGCTATTGCAAAAAATGGAAAAAAATGACATTTTTCTGTCTTGAAAGGCGTGACATTTTATCACATAAAAAGTCTGTGATTGAATGAGATGTCTTTTAAGTATGTCTGCTGCACATTATTTGAGGTTTTGTGTCCCAGCAAATTAAAGGAAAAAAAAATAAACAAGTTCATAAAACAGGCACCATAAAAGATATATTTAAAGGCTTAAAATATAAATCACTGTTTTTTTATTGCAAGTAAACAAATTCATTTCCACCCTGTATTTTATACCAATTCAGTTATGTTCTTGATAATGAAAATATAAAAACTTTCTGTAAATATGTACTTTAAAGCAAAATGGAGAAAATCATGCTGTATACACTTAGGTAAGCTTAAAATGTGAAATAATTGCCTGCATTACATCCAGCCACAAATATAGCTCCCTTTGTTGCCATATTTATAAAATTTATATATATATATATATACACACATATATATATATATATCTACTATGGTATAAACAAATATCATTAGTACTGTTTTACTATTAAAAAGCAATCAGCAATCAAATGATTTCAAAGATACATACACACACAAAAACATTTTAGCTAATTTAAAAATATAAAGAAAGTTGTTTTCTAAAGCTCAAAATGCCACTCCTCCTCAAATTAAATTTAAAGTATTTGTTTTCAGAGATTAAATCCAGGAAGATAAATGCTAAGAACTGTGTAGTGACTCTCTCTCTATAACCTACTTTAAATCTCAATCATCAGTACAGTGAATTGTGACAAAATTAATCTAAGTCCACAAAAAAAAATATCACTAAATCTGATCCCACAAAATCTCCACAGTACATATGAATAAATGTTCAAATGCTTTTCACCAGTGTCACATAAATAATACAGAATGATCTTCGTTTTAGTAAAACCCCATTAAAACATCTATGCAATCAATGTACATGGGATTCATGTGTTCATTAGTATATTATTTGTGGCAACTAAATGTACATAATAGCAAAGTTAAAAGCATTCACTAAGCTTTTATTTGTAAACAAAGCTTCAGAAAAGCTGCAAATGGTCACTGAAAGTTCTATTAAAAAGTATTATCTAGCAGGAATTATGCCATAGATTAAAGGCAGCAATCTAGGTTCTTTACATAACTTTAATTGTTTTTCATTATTTTTCCCTATCACTTAAATGAATTTTCCTTGCTATATTTTGAAACTTCTATACATACATATATTTACTGCAATGGTTTTTTTAAAGCTAAAGCTAAGGTTAAAGAAATCATCTAGTGTATAAAACCTTGAAAAGACAGATAAAAATTACCCTTAGTCACAACAAACACAAACTATATAGAATGTATGTCAGATATGTGCGGAAAAAATCCTAAAAAAAATTTGTTTTGGCCTAGTATAAATTTTGTGATCAAGTACCTTCAGTTTTTCTTTATTAAAAGGAGCTCTAAGTCTTCTATAATCCTTTTCTAAAGTCCTTTATTTCTCCATGGAATAGTAACCAGCTTTCCCTCTGTAGCCAGAGCAGGTTATCTTAGTCTCAAATAACTAGACATCAGTCTTTGAAATATTGGAACATTCTTCATCAAGCAAGAGAAGAGAAAAAAAAAATGAGGAATAGCTTGTTTAGTTTTCCTTAGACCACTAGGATATAGGGTAAAACTTTGTTTTATATCACATTATCTGTTTGTTACTATGTTTTATTTCACCACATGTTCCTGACTTTTTACCACATTTGTCATAACAAAACTTTATGCATTGTACGTGGATGGCTCTGTGTGGTAGACGTTTGAAAATATTTAGTATTGAATCAGAGGAAAGAACAAGGAATTACCACATTGGGTGAAGAATGTAGACAGTTTAGGGAAGGAAAATTAGAGAAAAGTCACAGATAAAAAATATCTACTTATGTATTAAATGGATTTTAATTCTGTCTCATCTAATAATAACTTTTCTGGGGTTTTAAATATATATGATATAATGGAACTCATTGGTCATTGTTACAGCCACCTTAGACAAATACATAGAATCACTTCCGGAGCCTGGTTGTATACCACTCTCTTGATCACTACTCTGCTTCTGATATAGATATTTTGATACTCTGCTTAGATCCAGAGGGTTCAAAGTCCTTTCATGAAAATGAACAAACAAATAAATAATGAATGAATGTATGAATAAAATTCCAATTCCAATTCTAATAGATAGATGCTATTTTCAAAGCAGTTGAATAACTGTCCAGAGGAGAGAAACAAATAAAAGCCACTCACAAGTTTTCAAAAGTATTCCTAAAGAAAATTCCTAGGATCTCAGGAGCATCTTGCATAACCCTAAAATTAATTTTATTTCCTTGCCCATGGAATGCATAGTTGGATCTCAGATGCATTTACCTGGGACAAAATTAAGATCAACTGCCCTGGGAACACATAATATGTCTGTTTCTTGCAATAAGCATCATGTCCTTGTGTTTTTGGAATGAAGATAATGGAGAAAATTGACTCTTTCTTCCCAGTTTCACCAGTAAGCAGGTTTATAACTTTCCCTACCTTAAAAACTATTGTAGTCTCACAGTTATCATGTTGGAAGGAATGTAGGAGTTGGTAAAGCATCAGGTTATCCCTACAAGTTCATTTAACCAAAAAAAGGGAGGGAGCAAGGAAGGAAGGGAAAAAATAAAATAAAATACTTATATATAATTAATGTCTTAGCAAAGCCATAAAACCATTTCTTTCATGAAAGGAAATATATGAATAATTTTTTCTTCTCACTTGCATGCCTATTACCAGATATCTCAGATTAGTTTAATATCCTTCTCAGGAGATTACCTGAAGAGAAAAAAAATAGATATGAATTTTAGACCATTATTAGTTGTGGGTGGCTAAGTAGCAGAGTAGATAAAATGCCAGGCCTGAAGTCAAAAAGACGGATCTTCCTGAAATTAAATATGGGCTCTGACATTTGTTTACTGTGTAATCCTGGGCAAATCATTTAACCATCTTTTGCTATTTTCTTAATAATAACATGAACAGTAAAGAATGGCAAATCACGTCAGAATCTTTGCAAAACAAATAAAAACAAAAACAAAACAAAGCAAAAACAAAACAAATTGGTTCATGACAAATCCAACATAACTGAAATGACTGAACAAAATCATTAAATGCAGTAATTTATACATTAAAATAGAAAATAAAGACAGTGACAAATAAAGGATGTGAAATTTGTATAAACATTTTAAATAAATTATAATAGAAAGAAGAATGGGCATACTTAGCAATTTGAAGAGAATGAGACAGTTTGTACCTGTTAAGAAGAGGAGAATATTAAAATGAAGCTATTTCCCACAACCCTCAGACAAATTAGCAAATCTAGTCTCTGAATTAGTTCTGGACTAGCAGAATCCACAAATATTGGGAGTGTAACAAACAACCAGCAGAAGACAATTTCAAAGATCATCAGAAAAGGTCTGTTTCAATCGGGCATGGAGGGAGGCGGGCCAAGTGCAAGCTGCCTGAGCACAGACACTAAGCCCAAACAGTGCAGACCTGGCGTGGTGGGAGTTCTGTGTGGCAGAGAATCTACTAGGAGGAATCTACAGCAGTGTTGGCTATTCTGCCCTGGCTGCAAGCCAGTAGATCAGCAGAGGAGTTGTAAAACATCCAACACAAACATAAAAGATAAATAATGAACCTGGAAAGGCAAGAATCTCATGGGATCTCGACTTTAAAAAAATGCATATAAAAACAAAGAGAACTCTGATCATAGATAGTTTTTATGATGAAATAGAACAAATTTCAAACCCAAAGGACACTAAAAGCAAATCCTCTCCATATGAAGCTCTAAAGGATGATATGTCAGTCCCCATCATACAAAGCTCTCCTAAAAGAAATTAAAAAGGATCTTAAAAGAGAGCTAGAAGAAAAAATGGGAAAGCAAAATGAAAACTTTGCAAGGGGATTAGGAAAAAGCAACACAAAATGGAAGTAGTGAAATGGAAAAAGCATATATAACTCATTAAAAGATGGAGTTGACAAAATGAAAAAAGAAAACAAATCCCAGAAAAAAACATGATTTGTGAAATGGGAAAAAATTCCATAGAACAAAGCAACTCATTTGAAAATTCAATTGAACAGATGCAAAAAGAAATAAAAAAGTAAATGAAGAAAATAATTCACTAGAAATTAGAACTGAACAAATGCAAATGAATGACTCAATAAAAGATCAAAAATTAATCAAGGAAAACAAAAGAAAGAAAGAAAGAAAGAAATAGAAAAAAAAATGTAAGATACGTAATTGGGAAAACATCTGACCTGGAAAATAGATCTAGCAGAGACAATGTAAGAATTATTGGATTTCCTGAAAACCATGATGAAAAAAAGAACTTAGACACTATTTTTCAGGAAATCATCAAAGAGAACTGCCTGGATGTCATAGAATCAGATGGTAAAATAACCATTGAAAGAATTCTCCTGAAAGAGACCCCAAAATTAAAACTCCAAGGAATATCATGGCTAAATTTCAGAACTATCAGACCAAGGAAAAATATTACAAGCAGCCAGAAAAAATAATTCAAATATCGAGGAGCTGCAATAAAGGTTATCCAGGATCTAGTAGCTTCTACCTTAAAGGATCAAAGGAACTAGAATCTGATATTCTGAAAGGCAAAGGAACTTGGAATGCAGCCAAGAATAAACTACTCCTCTAAACTGATCATTTTCTCAAGCCAGAGATCATGAAGATACCTGAAAACTAGTCAGGAAGAAATCATAAGGTACTCCTATCTTACCATTGATTGCAGGACCAGATGGTAATTGGTAAATCCATCATTTACACTCATTTTTGTGTTATAGATAAAGAGCACAGAAGATCAGTTTTAGTCAAGGAGGGTGGAGTGTCCCTGAAGAGAAATATTGATTTGGGTCACACATGGGATCAGTGACACTGAAGAACAGTATCAATCTTGGCCCCCAAAAAGCAAGGACCCCAAAGAGCAGTATTATTTGCAATACCCTGGAAATAGGAGGAACTTTCTTGGTAATGACTAGAACACAGACCAGAAGAGCAATTGCCCCAGATCACATTACCTTGGAAGCACCAAAAACTTTTTAATTTCCAGAATTATCTCTGAAATACAGTAAAAAACTTCAAATTTGAAAGAATGCCACTTAATCCTCCCCTTGATTCAGAAGAGAATACATATACATACATACATATATATATATATATATATATATATATATACAAATATGTGTTCAAATAGTGTGTGTGTGTGTGTGTGTGTGTGTGTGTGTGTGTGTGTGGTGTGTGTATGTGTGTGTGTGTGTGCGTGATGTACAGTAGAAAAAATAACAAAGCCCAAAAAGAGAACCTAACAATAAAAGTTACTACAGTAATAGGTAAGATCAAGACACAAATACAGAAGACAATGAAATTAAATAGCGTCTTCTTAGAGATTGATGAAGTGTACTTCTGGTAAACCCTGTGAAATTCTTGTTTTTCATTTAGCTACTGAATTTCCCCATCATTTTTATGGAACCAGTCTTGAAATTTGCAAATGTTCTAACACAGATGAGCAAATGCAATTCTATACACTAAATCTCTGAAAGAAGCCCATTCTGTTTCTATTTCATTGTTCCTAATTGTGTTTTGGCTCAACTTTCACTCCAAGTTGGGGACAAACTAATCCCTTCAAGAGAAATACTCTAATCTGTTGACATGAATAGTTCTGGTAGTCTTTTTGCCTTGAGCCTGCCATTTTTGTTGGACCCAAATATTTACCATGGTGAGATAAGACTATGATCAATCTAGCACTCTGTACTGTCCAGTTATTATTATGTTTTCTCTTTTTGATCTCTTCTCCAGATCTGTTTTTTTCTTAGGAAGTGTCTCACATTATCTTCTCTTTTTTCATTCATTATATATTTTTGTTTTATTATTTCTTGGCCTCTTATAATTTTGCTGGCCTCCCATGGCCCAATTCTAATTTTCAAGAAGTAATTTTCTTCCTTAAGATTCAGGATCTGGGGATGGAGCCAAGATAGCAGAGAAAAGACAAGTCTATCTGAGTTTTTCCTAATGAACCTCAGATCAACAGTAAATCAAACCTCTGAACCGGTTTTGTGATAACAGAACCCATGGATATTTGGAGTGTAACAAATTTCCAGCAGAAGATATTTTAGAAGAACTTCAGAAAAGGTCTATTTCAATCAGGCATTGTGGGGGGTGGAGTAAAGGCAGCTGAACACAGAGATGCAGAGTGGTGATGTGTCCATGCACTGGGAATTTACCAGGGGGAATCTTAGCCAAAATATAGCAGCATTGGCTACCCTGTCCTGGTTACAAGCCAGTGGATCAGCAGATTAGCTGTGAGACATCTAACACAAATACAAAAGGCAAATAATGAGCCTCTGAACCCCAGAATAAAGTGAGACTTGGCTAGGCACCCCCAGCATCAGAAGTTAGCAGCACCAACTCAGCACGACTACTGCCAACTGTAGAGGAAGCTTGGGACAATCTCCCCTTTGTCCTAAGAGCAGACCTCATCATTTTAAAAAATGAGCAAAAAAAGCAAAAAGAATTCTGACCATAGATAGTTTTTATGGAGAAAGAGACCTCAAAACCTGAAGACACTAAAAGCAAATCTTCTCCCGATGAAACCCCTAAGGGTGATGTGAGTTGGTCGCCATCTCACAAGGCTCTTTTTGAAGAATTTAAAAAGAATCTTAAAAGAGTTAGAAGAAAAATGGGGAAAAGAAATGAGAACATTGTAGGAGAATTTGGAAAAGGAAACTAAGAAATTACAAATTACATATGTTAGCTTTGACAATAGGAATCGAAAAAGATATTAAAGGAATTAGAGTAGGTAATAAGGAAACCAAATTATCACTTTTTGCAGAAGATAAGATGGTATCCGTAGAGAATCCTAGAGAATCAATTAAAAAACTACTGGAAACAATTTTCAACTTTAGTAAAATTGCAGGATACAAAATAAATCTACAGAAATCAACAGCATTTTTACATATTACCAAAGATGTAAAGAGAAATTCCATTTAAAAATAAGTGTAGATAATATAAAATATTTAGGAGACTATCTGCCAAGGGAAAGTCAAAAACTATATGAACACAATTAAAAACAATTTCCACACAAATATAGTCAGGTTTAATCAATTGTAAAAATATCAAGTGCTCATGGGTAGGTCATCCTTAGTAGGCCGTGGGTAGCAATCTGGATTGTTACCACTGTTTTGTTTTGTTTTGTTTTGTTTTCTTTTTTTAATTAAGCTGAAGTTATTAACCTGCTCAAGCCTTTTACCTTTGCTATATGTGTATCATTGTGGTTTAAATATGTTTCTTGTAAACAACATATTGTATGTTTCTGACTTTTAATCCAGTCTGCTATCCACTTCTGTTTTATGGGAACATTCATCCCATTCACATTCACAATTAAAATGACTATATTTGTATTTCCTGTCATCTTATTTACCCCAAGTTATGTTTTTCTCTTTCAGTTTTCCCTTTCCCTCTTTCCCAGTTTTTTGCTTCCAACCACCGGCTCCTTCAAACAGCCCTTCCCCTTTGCAGCCCCTCCTCCTTTCTTATACCTTTACCCTATTACTTCTGTTTTCTCTTCTGTTAGCCTCCCCCTTTCCTTTCCCTTTCCTTTCCCACTTCACTATAGGATGAGACAAGTTTTTCTGTGAAGCCAAATATATCTGATATTCTCTCTTTGAGCCAAATCTGATGATTCACACAATGTTCATAACCCCTCCCTTGTTTCCTTCAATTATAATAGATCTTCTTTGCCTCTTCATGAGATGTAATTTTCATCATCTTATCTCCTTTTTCCAGTATAATTCCCTTTCCACTTCTAGTTTCTTTTTTTATATTATCACAATGAAATCAACTTTTATCTGCCCTAAGTCTACAAATAAAAGGGATATAGTTCTCAAGAGTTCTTTCCTTTTCAGCTTTTTATGCTTCTCTTGAGTTCTGATCAAATTTTCTGTTCAGCTTTAGGCTTTTTATAAGAAATGAATGAAATTCATCTGTATCATTGAATGTCCATCTTCTTCTCTTAAAGATAATACTCAATTTTGCTGGGTACTTGATTCTTGGCTGCAATCCAAGTTCCTTTGTTTTTTGGAATATTAGATTTGAGGCCCTTTGATCCTTTACAATCGAAGCAGCTAAGGTCTTGGGTAATCTTGATTTGGATTGTTTCTTTCTGGCTGCTTGCAATATTTTTTCTTGGTCAATAGTTCTGAAATTTAGTTAACAGTATTCCTTGGAGTTTTCATTTTGGTGTCTCTGGAGATGATAAGTGAATTCTTTCAATGACTATTTTACCTTCTGGTTTAGGATATCAGAACAGTTTTCATTGATGATTTCCTGAAAGATGACATTTAGGCTCCCTTTTTTTTTTTTTTCATATCGGTTTTCAGGAAGTCCAACAAGCCTTAGATTGTCTCTCCTAGACCTATTTTCTAGGTGAACTGTTTCCAGTGAGGAATTTTACATTTTCTTTTATTTTTTTCATTATTTGGCTTTTTTAAAAAAATGATTCTTGATGTCTCTTTGGGTCACTCATTTAAATTTATTCAATTCTAATTTTTAGTGAATTATTGAATTATTTTCATCAGTTACCTTTTTTAGCTCCTTTTGCAATTAGCCAAGTTAATTAAGTTCTCAGTATTCTAGGTCATAGGTTTTAATTGGCCCCAAGGCTCCAAAGCATGACTAAAACCAGGTTAAAATGCTATTCCTATCTGCTTTTAATGTGTCTAAAAAGGATATATATATATATATATGTGTGTGTGTGTGTGTGTGTGTATAGTAGCAGTTTTCCAAGTTCATATTGACATACAGGGATAATTATGTATGTCTTAGAGGTCCCCATTTGCTATTCAATTTGTACTCTTACTGTTGGTAACCCTAAGATTGTAAGGTATGGATCTATACTGGTATAGAAAATTTACTTATCTGGAAATTCCCTGTGTCCAAGATGTCACAGGTATTTTTTCCTATTCCTAAGATGACAACTGTCTTAATTTGTAGGTTCAGAAAGGTTTTTTTTAGCACTTTAGAAAAGGTAAGAAAATGGTAAAGTTATGAGGGTTAAAGGCTGAATAATTATCTGTAGGAGAAACTAAATATAAACAAAGATTCAACATTACTAAAAATTATTATCTTCTAGTCAACAACACATTTAGAGATATTTTAATTACACAATTATCAAAAACCAAAAGATGAAGTTTAACCTTTTTCACAAGGCCTCCTCTTCTTTAAAAGCTGCTCTGCAACCAAAGCTACTAAAAAAAAACAAGAGGGTGAAAAGTTACTATCAAATGTGTGTATATATGTATATATATATACACAATATATTTATAATATGATTAAATGGTCAGATTAGAATTATTTTTATTGGATACCATATTTTTCTCATTTTTCTTTCTTCTAGCTTAGTTTTAATTTTAATCTTTTCTCTCACTAAAATTCAATAGTTGGACTATATTCAGAGAGATATTTCTGGGATATGGGACTTCCTATAGAATGAAGTCATACCAGAAATATCTGCTTGAATAAGTAGACTTTGCACAATATGGAAATACATATGAAAGAATTAAAACTCGAGTCTCACTTTATTATTGGTGTTAGTGAAAAAAATGAGTTTCTGAACAGGAAACAAAACTGTTCCAAATATTCTGACAAAAACTAAAGCTGTTCCCTTCAATGGTCAAGGTTCTATATCAGATGCTATTCCATATTATTAGCCCTAAAAAGGGTGCTTGAGTTAGTATGCTTATAATGAAAATTCTTTCCTGACCTGCAGTAGTATAAAATGTAGAAGATTAATCAGAAATAGTAAACTAAATTGATTTTAAACATGTATAAAATTTGATCTTTACTGGCTTTTAGAGATGTTGGGATTGAATGACTGAAGAAAATCAGTTTGTAGATGAAATAATAAAATAATGAAAACATGAAATAATAAAAATGTTGCCTTAGCAAATATGATCTTAAACAAAATTCAAGACGTTTCTTTGACAGTAATAAGTATTTTAGTATTAAATGCACTTTGATGTTTTGCTATATTATTTAGCATTTCATATATTTCTTACTTAAAGATAATTTTCATAATACAGAGATACAAAAGAATCTTTGTACTCTCTACATCCCTAGCCTCTGTAATTTCTTATTATTTCTAAACTTTAGAGTTTCCCTAAATCATTTTTCATATTTTCTCAATTTTTTGTGATTTTTTTTAATTTTTGCATTACAAGTAACCACACATACATGTCTATATCTATAACTATATATGCATGTAAACATATATTTCACATTTGTAATGATTTTTATGGTATTCTTTTTTTGAAAATGCATGTAATTAATACTACAATATGCAATGACCAAATTGCCAAGAAAGTATTTCTTATTGCTTTTGCATTCATAATAATGGATACTCTCTGCTTTATTTGCCTCTCTAAAGAGAAGTTGTGAACCATCCTTCCACTTTATACCTGTCTTTTTTCTTGCTTTATTTTATAGCAAGAATGTCATGGCTTTAATCCCTCTAATCATATGATGAGTTAGCTTACATGTCTCTATCTTGTACAAAAATAATTGAGAATTTTTATCAAATACTTTCCTTAAATCTAAGTATCCTATATTTTAAAATATAGTATTCCTCAGTCTAGTTGCTTTGTAATTCTTTCAATGAGGAAAGTAAACTTGTGACTGTTTGCTTACTATGGAATCAGATGTTATTAAAAAACATTTAGACTGTCTCATTCTTTTAAGCTCATTTAGACAATTATCAGTTTTTTCCAGTTCTCTTGCAAGAAAAAAAAATTATATAGACACCTTCTGGATAATTTTATCCATCATATATCTTAGTCTTATTTGATAGGCTTAGAATATATTATAATCATCCTTTAATAAAACCAGTTGATCCAAATTTGTCTTTTTTTCCCTATTCCAATGTTTCTGCAGTTCTCCAGCTCACTGAAGTAAAACTTGACTACATTCTTATTTTTTCCCTTTGTTATACCTTATGTTACACCTTATGACTCAATATGAGTCATAGCATCAGTTTTTAGCATGCAGTAGATACTTAATAGCTAAATATTGAAGACAATGAAAATTGTAAATTAACTACCTTGTTTAAATATCATTTTGTCATCATAAGGCTTTATATCCTGACTTACTGCCTAAGTTAGACATTTGTAGTTACTAATTTTCCTGCTTTACCATTTAGTAGACCAGGTTATTTGCTTTTTGAATATATGAAATAATTATTTTCTTATTCTGTCAAGGGATCTAGCACTATTTAAAACTTGACGAGATTTTGTTGGTATTTGGGGTGAGGGAGGGACATGCTTATCATCCTCAAAGAGCTTAAATTTAAAATACTACCACATTTTTATTTTTATTTTTTTCCTGTTTCAAATAATCTTAAATTTAAAAAAAATCAGCATTCCAGATACATAATTTATGTTAGATTTAATTTAGTTTAAGATTTACTTTCATTTACTTTCATATCACTTATCATGATAAAAGCAAAATAAAAGAATTTGCGTCTCATCCATAGACATTAGAATATCCCAAACTTTGATTACGGTATTAGAATCAGAAATCTTTTCCTATAAACAAGTTTCTAATTCAGAATAGAAAAAATAACATAAATGGAGAATGAAAGCTAATAAATAAAATCTATAATAAGCTAAAAAGGTTAAAATTAAAATAGTTACACAAATGCCTGAAACCTGTATCAAAAACCTTAAAGTTTATTTCAGCATTCAAGGCCCTCTAAAGCATGACAACAACTTCCTTTTCCAATATTGTCTCACTGTTTTTCACTACATACTCTAGTGACATCAAGACAACTCAAATATTCTCATGCTTCTACAATGCTATAGTTACCTTTGCTTGGAATGGCTTTTCCCCTTAACTTAATCTATTGAAATCCTACCAGTATTTCAAGATTCAACTAAAATACTATGTCTCCTCTTCCATGAAGCCATTCAAATTTCAGTCTGAAATATATTTTTTCTGATAACATATAGCATTTTATACCTCTTGCCATCACTTATCTTGTCATAGTTTGTAGTATATAAACTCATAGGTATTATATTTATACTATGACTCAGAATGATAAATGAAATTTCTGATTTATCTATATATCTTCCTCTGTGATAGTAGTAATAATAACTACCATTTACCTAGTTCTTGAAAGATATTCAGCATTGTACTAAGCACTTCACAAAAATCTCATTTGATTCTCACAACTATCCCAGGAAGTAAATTCTATTATGATCCCCATTTTATACTTGAGAAAACTATGGCATATAGAAGTCAAGTAAATTTTCCCAAGGTCAGTCACAAAGCAAATAACCATCTGAACACAGATTTGAACTCAGGTCTTTATTGTGTCACCCACCTGCCTCATGAAAATGCTAATAACTACTTAAGTGCTAGATATTTGATAGACACAATAAATTACTGTATTGAATCTCTTCTGACTTTCCATGTGACATCCATTTCTTTGCACTTATACACTATTATCTGCAAACCTGAGTATGGGACACATATATATTCCACTGCAAAGAATTTTAATTCAGGAGATTCCTGATCCAGGGGAAGTAGCAGAAAAGTGTTCTGCTTTCTGTATTTGTGTATCCAAACCCTTAATAGATAAAGAAGTCATTTTAACTTTGCAATGAGTGAATTCCTTGAACTATACTGCTAAATAAATGTTTTGCATAGCTATTGGACATGGTTTAATGTATTATTTTATTCATTGATATATTACATTCATAAAAATTCTTGTGAATAAAGAAATGACATTCAATTTAGATCTGAATTTTACTGGAGTCAAGAAGGTTATTTTTATTGGGAAGTTCAAATGGGAGCAGTTATGCATACTTGAGTGTGGATGAAATATAAATCTAAATAATTAGATAAATATATGAAATAAAATAGATAGGTAATTAAGAATAGTCCCTTCAAAAGTTGGGTCAGTGATGAAAAGAACTAAAACTCTCTACCCTAGGCCTTTAAAGCATCACATGCTTCATCACATTATTAGAAAGGATGCAACATTAACGCCAAAGGGATTTCTCAGAATTAGATGAGAAATAATTAATCTTATTTGATTTGTTTTGATCACACATTGCAGATTTTCACTAGTGATATAGAGATAAAGAGAAAACTGTAGGAGTAAAAGTTATGTTGGTAGGTAGCATCAGGCAGACTGGTGGATGAGGAGTAGGTTCTCTGAATGCAAAACTGTGACTTACTGAAAAGGGAAGGGCAAGAGAAATCTGAAAAGCAGACAAAGGAAGAAAAAGGGATTTTTTTTAGCTTTCAAAATTCAAATATGTAGGTGTTGCACCACCACTATCCTGTGGGGTTTATTTTTATGTAGCATTCCCAGACACCAGAAAACTTGCCCGGATAACAGATGAGAGATAGATGTGGGATAGCTGTTTTAATGCTGAATAGAAATATAACAACAACAACAAAAAAGATGGAGAGAGACAGAGTTAGAGATAGACAAAATTAGAGAGAGAGAGAGAGAGAGGGAA
>JAJPUD010007604.1:12735-71693 GCA_023553655.1 Myrmecobius fasciatus | reverse complement strand
ACAAGGAGAAATAGAGAGAGATGCAAAGACAGAGAGAGAGAGAGAGAAAGACAGAGAGAGAGAGAAGAGGGAGACACAGAGAGAGAGAGGTTTAGTCAAAGCTGTTTTCCATTTGATACATTTTCTTAGCACAAAAAAGTATTTGACCATTTTTATTATAATTTCTCAATTCCAACCAAGTAGTTCTTACCTATTAGTGCCAACACAGTAGAGTAGTAGGAATATCAAATATAGCAATTGGACTTGAATTCACAATCTACCTTGTACTAGCTGGATGTGGTTTTGAGGAAGTCATATCAGCTCTGGGCCTCTGCTCTCACTTTCATAAAATAGGAACATAGTACCAGATAGGGGTCCTTTATTCTTGAAGAGGACCAGAATGATACCATTATGTTAGAATCAAGTTAGTGTGTCCAGCTGTGGCTAGTCAGAACAATATGTGCTCAGAATGTTCAAATACCATCTGACAGTCTTTATGAACATTTGAGGTGGATTCTCTAACTTGGGCACCTTATATATATATGAACTAATTCAATTCTGCTTTGATCATAGAGCAATAATGACAGCCTGCCATGATGGGACATCCTATTCCAGTGTCTCCCATGTCATTTAATCAATTCTAAATTTCTTGAGAGACACCTTGGGCATGTCCTTGTATTGCTTTTTCTGACCACTTTTGTGAGTACTTGCCCTGTGTGAGTTCTGCATAAAATAATCTTTTTGAAAAGCATACATTTGGCACTCAAAAAATGTAGCCAAGACAATGGAGTTGTAGACTTTGCAGGAAAATATCAGTGCTTGGCTATTTAGTTTGAAAAAGGACCTCAATGTCTGGTATCTTTTCCTGTCTGGTGATCTTCAGAATCTTTCCAAGACAATTCAAATGGAAGCAATTCAGTTTTCTGGCATGGTGCTGGATTTTGCAGGCATACAAAAATGAGGTCAGCACAAGGGCTCTGTAGACCTTCAGTTTTGCATTAATACCATATATTGGAAAAAAGTTGTGACTTAGTTGATTTCTAAATTTAATAGTGCAGTGGAAATTGCATGATATATATGGAAACAGGGAACTTGGGTTCAAATCTTTTAAAGAAGAAAGTGAAAAAAATTTGAATTTTTTTTTGGGGGGGAGTGGGGTGGCCATGGGAACTTGTTTATTTTGAGTATGTTGAAACTTGATGTCCCAATACTCAGAACCAGTTTGTTATTTTTCCAGTGTCATTGGAAAAGCCTAATTTTTTAATGGTTCAGCATACATAATAAACTAAGGTTATAGAAAACTCAGCAATTTCACTTAATCAAATCAAGGTTCTCAACCTGTTTCCCATTCATTTTATTGAAATGTGGTACATTTGTTTTTATTGATTCCCCATTTTCCAGATAAGAAAACTTATGTCAAAAGTCACACTAATAATAAGTAGCACTGCTAGAATTCACACATAAGTTTTCTCATTTCAAATTCAATAATTTTCTTATGTTATACTATTCAAGTCAATTCAAATGAGTATACAGTAATTGAGCTTCATCCATGTATAAATCACAATTCTAGATCCTAAAGGAAATACAAATATGAGGCATTCATTCTCCATACAATAGTTAAATATTAGCACAGGAAATAAGATTGGAAAATATATAACTATAAGAAAATTATAAGTCCTGAAGACAGATATAAAAACATGTTATGTTTATATGTATCAAGGTGCTAGTTTATTAAGGTGTAATTAATCCTGGATTTGGATGAAGAAAAACCTGAGTTCTACTCCTGCCTCACATACTTAGTAGCTGTGTGACTATAGGCAAATCACTTTATCTATCTTGCCTCACTTTTCTCATTTGTAAAATAAAGAGATTAGATTAGATGATTACTAAAATAACCTCCAGCTTTATATAAATCATATGATCATTTTCAGCTGGAAGAATCCAAAAAATCTCTGGGAAAGAATTAGATTTGACTTTGCTGTTAAAGGAGGATTATAATTCCAATAAGCAGATACCAGGGAAGCACAAGAAGAAAAGAAGTATGTCGTATGTTTATGTTTAAGACTGAATTACTACAATTTCTTCAGGTTTATAGGCTTTCCCCTTGAAAATAACTCATCACATTCTCCCAATTTTAATTCTTATATTTGACAGTCTCCTAAAATGATTGATTTTGTGGTCAAAGCAAAGAAGTAAAGGGAGAAAGAGATCTCAACCAAACTTGAAAATATGAATTACATTTATGGGAGTTGCAGAATTATATTCTTTTTTTTATATTCTTTATTACCCAATAAGGCAAGAAAGAAATAAAAAAAAAAAACAAAGGAGGATTGATCAAGTGTCTGCTGTTCATCAGGCATTATGTCAGGTATTTTACAGGTATTATTTTATTTGATGTTCAAACAAACCTGCAGGGTAGATGGTATTAATATCCCCATTTCATAGGTGATACCACGAGTTAGTTAGAGGACCTGAGATCAAATTCTACCTTTAATACTTTTTTTTTAATCTTTGAGGCTTTGTCCCAATTATTTAACCAGCTAATGTCTCAGTTACATTATCTTTAAAATAAAATGATTTGCTTAAAAGTCTCTGAAATCTCTTATATATCTAGTTTAAGACCCTATGACTTACACAAAAAGAAAAAGGGTTAGGTATCAAAGATATTATTCTTTACTCTAGAACTATATTCTTCTCACCTTATTACATAACAAAGACAGGGAGGGTTTGTGATTTTCTCCTTTGCTACACTGTGTGGAGTTTTCTTCATGGAGTTTTGTGAAAACTAGCCTACTGCTAGGTCCTTGCTGACAGAAGTGAGTCCATGTTTGACAAGTGATGATTTTATCAGCTTCTTTTAGGCAAGAAATATAAAGTTGTCCTGATTAAGAATATTTCATTTAATCCAAGTATATAAAGTTAGCAAATGTGCCTAATTGCAATGCACATGTGACTAATAAGGGAAGTTTCAATTTGGGCCATCCCATAATTGATAACACTATCAATATCCCCAGCAACAACAATCAAAAAATTGCTTTTGACCAGGGTATTCATTTCACAGTAGATCCTTGTTGCCACTACTCATCCTTGCCTGTGAGACTTAAAGGCCATCTGGCTACACTCATGTATGTTTTTGAGTAACCAACTGCCTACATAATGCTTTTGAGTACTTGGGTTCCTTCTTCATACTTTGCCCACTATCTTCTCCTCACATATTTATTTTAAATAGGAGACTAAAAATTAGGTTCTCCCTTGAAAACTTTTTTATGTTCAATTATATAACTGAAAAAATTATTCTTCTCTTCATTTACCAATATTACATGGGTGTTTGCAAGATAAAGAAAGAAAAAATCTATGGTTATATTTACTGAACTTTTTCTTGTTTAAACTTTTTTATATATAATGCAAAAAATGACTTTTAGAATCCCTTGGACTTTAGTTAGTGGTAGTCCTATGATTTAATTGGTATAGGCAACTTTTGAATGAGAAAACTCCTTTACCACTATAGGTCATCATCTTCCCTATAATGTTTAGACTTACAGAATTGTTGAGAAGTTGGGTCACCTTTCTGGGGTCATATAGCTAGTATATGTGTCAGAAATAGGTCTTGAATCAAGATCTTTCTGACTCTTGAGTCTGGATCTCTAGACATTACACCCATTGGTGCAAATTATAAATACATGCTTTGGTAGTATTGTTAAAGTCTGGCATACATTTTTGAGATGGATGAAAACTAAGCTACATATATGGCTAGAGATAAACAATAAGAACTATAAGTCTCAGCAGGGAATTTCTACTATGGATTTTTTCCTTGTCTGCTCAAGCAAATTAGAACTACACTCTGGAAGCTTATTTTGGTGACAACTTGGCTCTGTGATACTGATTTGTCAGTGGAATATCATGGGAAGCACATTTCTATGGAGAGAAGAAAAATTGTTTGGCTGACTTTAGAAACATTTTTAATATGTTGGGTTTCTAAATTGCACAGCACAATTGAGCCTCGGGGTTTTGAATGCAGTTCATGCCTGGTAGCATGGGATTTAGTGAGTAAAATAAATAAACAAGTATATGAGCATGGAAGTCTCCTGCTCCCTGCTTTTGAAGAGAATAAAGAAATAACATTTACAATTCTTTTGAAATATTTCCTGTGTAGTCCAGGCAGTAAGAAAAACCAAAACCTCACCTACTATAAAAGATAGTAGGGTATACTGAAACAGTTGAATCTCTGTCAGATAGTGAATTTGCCTAAACTGCCACTTTTATATTTTAAAATGTAATAAAAAGATGGGGGATGTAGAATGAATCAGATGTGATCCTGATTGGCCAAATCAAGAAGGGAAGAGTAGGCTTCCAGTGAGTCAGGGAATCAGTCAGCCAACAAACATATATTAAGTGACTACTTTTCAATTGTTTCAGTCATGTTCAACACTTTGTGACCCCCATTTGGGGTTTTCCTGGCAAAATATTGAGTGGTTTGGCATTTTCTTTTCAAGCATATTTTACATATTAGGAAATTGAGGCAAACAGGATTAAGTGATTTGCCCATAATTACACAGTTGATACCTATACAAGGTTAAATATGCACTCAGGTCTGACTCCAATGCCAGCACTTTATCCACTAAGCCACTTAATTGTCTTAAATACTTCTAGGTGACAAGAACTATGCTTACTGCTGGGGATAGAAAGAGAGGTTAAAATAGTTCTTGCTTTGCTAACAATCTAATGAGTCACAGAGAGCAAAAAGATGGTAGGAAGGAAGAAGTAAAGAGATGAAGCTTCTTCATTCTATCCATCAATTCCTGTTCGCATTGTTTTTTCTTTAATTATTAGAAAAAGAGAAAGGTAGCTCACAAACAAATAAAGACACCAAATACTAGAAAATGATCATTTCACCCCAAATCCTCTTGTTGGAATCCTTTATTTCCCAAAAGGAAAAGTCCAAAAATCATTTCCTTCATGTGTCTTTCCTTGATTTCTGTAAGCCCTCAAACCTATGTTTCAGTTGTAAATTCCTGCTATCACAATCAATCTGTATCCACCAGGATATAGATAATATATGTAAAAAAATATAAAGTTATCTTTGATTTGTTAAGCATATTTTGTTGCTCACTTGGATTGATGCAGTTTACATGATCAGTAATCATGCTAAATTAATCTGACTTAATGTATATTACGATTGTAAAATCCTAGCAGCTCCTGTATCTCCACACTTCCTTAAATCTTTATTTCTACTTTGCCTCATCCATTCTTCACTTCTAGAATTCTGAGGAAATCCTAACTTTCAAACTTTTTCATCCTAACATTATCTATGAAGTATCTGAGAATTAATCCATAACTATCCATTTTTCTTCATGCAAGGTAGGTATCATGAAATATAAGCAGTGTATGCAAATATAGAAATGCTAGATCATATAAGGACCTGATCGTGGAAATACAGTTGAATTGTGTGGATTTGAGGCTGACTTTTTGTATAGAGAGCTTGTATAGACAGCTCCACAATCTCAATACATTATTAGAAAAAGAGAAAGGTAGCTCACAAACAAATAAAGACACCAAATACTAGAAAATGATCAAGTGCTCATATTTCAAGACCCTTCAAATCTCGTGTGTTTTCTCCTGTGTAATATTAGCCTATTATTATATAAAAGTAACTTTAACTCAATTTAATCCAGCAAGAATTTAATATGTATTTTTATTTAAGACATGATTTTATTAGGCTAAGCACATAAACATAAAAGGGTGAAAAATGTCCCTGTCCTCAAGGATCTTAAAATTTATTTCTCATTCCATCCTAACAGATACTATAGATAGGCATGTTCAAAATGGAAGTCATTCTTTTAACTGTCCTCAACTTTCCTCTACCCCTTCTAAACATTGAAATTTCTATCTAATGAATTCACATTCCCCACAGGTAGTGAGATGAATGAAAAACTTGAATTTCTGAGTAATTATCAATATATTTATTGGTTAGGCTGTTATTCAATAAACTCGTGGCCAGAGGTTTCTCTTTTTAACTACACATTTAAATGGAGACATTGAATGCCTTAAATATTTTTTTTTGGAAAAGGAATGTACCTGACAGGAGAAATCAAACCTGATTGGTGAACATTTAAATGAAAAAGATGGCATTAAATAAGGGGATTTTCTAAGAGTCTTTAACTCCTTTTGTTGAAATTGTGGCTTAAACTTAAGTCTCAGTCTGAATAAAGGAATACATCTCTATCTAGGTCACTCTGATTGGTGTTTTTCCTTCATGAATTGGATCACAAATGTCAGTAGAGATCATGAAAATGTTACGTTGTGGTCCATATTTCATGTCCCTCTCTCTGGGTGTATATGGTTTTCTTCAGTGAACAATTGGAACTGGTTTGAGACATTTCTTTGTTGCAGAGAGCCATGTCGATCAGAATTGATCATCATACAATATTGTTGTGGCTGTGTATAATGATCTCCTGGTGCTGCTTGTTTCACTCAGCATCAGTTCATGCAAGTCTCTCCAGGCCTCTCTGAAATCATCCTGCTGGTCGTTTCTTACAGAGCAATAATATCCCATAACATTCATATACCATAATTTATTCAGCCACTCTCCAATTGATGGGCATCCCTTCAGTTTCCAGTTTCTAGCCACTACAAAAAGGGCTGCCACAAACATTCTTGAACAGGTGGGTCCCTTTCCCTCCTCTAAGATCTCTTTGGGATATAGGCCCAGTAGAAACACTGCTGGGTCAAAGGGTATGCGCAGTTTGACAACCTTTTGAGCATAGCTCCAAATTGCTCTCCAGAATGGTTGGATCCATTCAACAACAATGTATTAGTGTCCCAGTTTTCCCACATCCCCTCCAACATTCATTGTTATCTTTTCCTGTCATTTTAGCCAATCTGATAGGGGTGTAGTGGTACCTCAGAGTTGTCTTAATTTGCATTTCTCTGATCAATAGTGATTTGGAGCAACTTTTCATATGACTAGAGATGGTTTTAATTTCATCATCTGAAAATTGTCTGTTCATATCCCTTGACCACTTATCTATTGAAGAGTGGCTTGAATTCTTATATATATGAGATCACGATCTCTATTGACATTTGCTTGCATTGTGTTGCCTTTCTCTGATTCTTTTTTTTTCTTGTAGATAGGATTTTTCTTGCATAACTTCTCAAGCATTTCAACATTATTAACATGTAGTGGACTTCCTGCCATCTAGGGGAGGGGAGGTGACTGGGGGTAAAATTTGTAATGGAAAGCTTTGTAAATATCATTGTTGGGGAACTACCCATACATATGTTATACAAATAAAAAGCTTTAATAAAAAAATGAATTGGATCACAATAAACTCTAATGGAAGGATGCTAGGGCATAGGCTTAATCTTTTAAGGCTGGAATTCACCTAGATTGAATTTTGTTTATACTTTAGACAGGAATAAGACCTCCTAGTTGGGAGTGGTCCCATTCATGACTGTAGTACATATTACAGGAGGATTTAGGGCAATCTCATCTACCAATAATGTTGTTCAGAGCCTGACAAGTTGATCTAGAGAGGCTAGTCCTGGAATAAAGAAATAAAAACAAAAAGCTTTAATTCTAATTTAATAATTGACTTAATATGGTAGAAATATAATTTCTCTCATTTCCATATTTTTACCTTCATAATATCTCTTCTATATGTTTCCTCTCTTCTCCTTTCCTTTTCTTCTATTTCCTCTTTTTCTTTTTTGAGACTGGATCTCCTTATTTTTGTCTAGGCTGGTTATATGGCAGCTACTCATGGCCCAATCTTCTACTGATTTGTGCAGAATCTTTGCCTTATTCTGCTGCTGATCTGAGCTAGGGTATTGGTAACCTCCCATCTTTTTTATTTAGGGGGCCTACAATATTGATGTCTGAAAGTACAGAATTTCATAATCTTGCAGCTCAGAGCTCTTGACTTCAAGTGATCTTCCATTCATAGTCTCTATTAGTAGCATGTATTACCAAGATAATTTTTTTTCCTAAAGCTTAGTTCTTATCATGTCACTCTCATGCTCAATGAGTTTCAGTGGCCTAGTTATTACTTATAAAATCAAATATAAACTTTGTTTGCTATTTAAAACTTTTCATGACACAAACTTTTCTAGTTTTCTTACATATACTTGATGATCCAACCACACTAGCCTACTTACAAAATACAATTCTTTCTCCTTACTTTGTGTCTTTGTGTTGTTTTTACTTTTCTTTGCAATTTTAGAATTTATAGGTTACATAATATGCAATAATATCAAACAAGAGATTATTATATTCATTGACTATTATGTCTTATGAATATAACCTGTTCCTGAAATATACCTTTAAAATTTTTCTTTGTGTCCATGTGTTTGTTTTTTTCTTTTTCTTTTTTGTATGACCTCACAGTCCAATTATTTGTTTGTTTATTTATTTATTTAGAGCTTTTTTATTTTCAAAACATATCCATGGATAATTTTCAACATTCACTATTACAAAACCTTGTGTTCCAAATTTTTTCCTCCCCCCCATCCTTTTCCTTAGATGACAAGTAATCCAGTTTATATTAAACATGTGGAATTCTTCTATACGTATTTCCACAATTTTCATGCTGCACAAAAAATCAGATTAGTAAGGAAAAATGAAAAAGAAAAAAAAATGCAAGCAAACAACAAAAAGAGTGAAAGTACTATGTTGTGATTCATATGCAATTCACACAGCCTTTTCTCTGGGTGCAGATGGCTCTCTTCATCACAAGACCATTGGAACTGGCCTGAATCATCTCATTATTGAAAATAGCCAAGTTCATCAGAATTGATCATTGAATAATCTTATTGTTACCATTTACAATGATCTCCTGGTTCTGCTAATTTTACTTAGATTCAGATCATGTAAGTCTCTTCAGGCCTCTCTGAAATCATCCTGCTGATCATTTCTTATAGAACAATTATATTCCAAAAAATTCATATACCATAACTTATTCAGCCATTCTCCAACTCATGGGCATCCATTCAGTTTCCAGTTTCTTGTCACTATGAAAAGGGCTGTCACAAATATTTTTGCTCATGTGGGTCACTTTCCCTCCTTTATGATCTCTTTGGAATACAAACACAGGAAAAACACTACTGAATCAAAGGGTAGGCACAGTTTGATATATTTTGGGGAATAGGTCCAAATTGTTCTCCATAAAGGTTGAATCAATCCACAACTCCACCAACAATGTATCAGTGTTCCAGTTTTCTCATCCCCACCAACATTTGTCATTAGCTTTACATGTCATCTTAGCCAATTTGAGAGGTATGGAGTAGTACCTCAGATTTGTCTTAATTTGTACTTCTCTGATCAATTGTGATTTAGAGCACCTTTTCATCTGACTACAAATGGTTTAAATTTCTTCATCTAAATATTTTTTTTCTTTAAGGACAAAAATCTTGTTTAATTCACTTCTGTCCCTTTAATTTAATTCCTTTTCTTAAAAATGTTTCAATTATAAGAGAATTGAGTCTGTTATAATAAAGATGGAGTAGAAAAGAGGAGGAAGTGCTACAACTATTTCACTACTTAAAAATTTTACTATTATTACTTTTATAATTGCATTATAATTACCATTAATATAGTTCTTTAAGGTTCCCAAAGCACTATTTATATTGTCCTAGTTGATACACCTTTTCTGTGAAAGGAGCTACTTTTATCCCCATTTTACAGTTGAAGAAACTGTGATTGAAGGAGGCCAACTGATCAAGTGGCTCCCTGTGGCTTTCAAGATCAAAAGCAAAAGGTTGCTTCTTTCCTTCCTAGCCTTATTATACCTTACTCTCCTTTGTGTATTCTTCTCTCTGTGGTACTGGTATCCTTATTATCTCTTCAATAAAACATTACATCTCTTTTATCAAACCATTTTATTTAGTTGTTCCTAACACAACATTTCTCCCTTTTCATCTCTCACTCCTAAGTTTCCTGGATTTCTTCAAGTCATACTGACAATGTTATCTTTTACAAGAAGTCTTTCCTAACATTTTAAACTCTAGTCCAATTCTTTCTTTATTACTTTCTACTTGTCATGTAATTGGGAAAATAACATATATTAAAAATATTCACTGTTCTTTTTTATAGCTTCTTTGAATATATTTATTAGCTTGTTGACTCACTCACTAGATTGTTAGGTTTGTATGGGTAGAGATTATCTTTTAGAATTCCTGATAATTTAGCAAAATGCCTAGTGCATATTAAGTGTTGGAAGTAGGATTTGAATTCTTTCTAATTCCACATCAATGCTCTATCAATTATACCCCCACAGTCCTCATATTGATTACATGACTAATAAAATAAAATTCAATAGGACTAAATGCTATATGTGGTATCTGAAACAAAATAATATTTTTTCAATTTTATTAAATTGTTTTAATTTTTAAATTAAAAAAATTAATAATAGTTGTTTTATTTTCAAAATAGATGCACATTCACTCTTGCCAAAGCTTGTGTTTCAAATTTTTCTCCCTCCCTTTTTCCTTAGCCCTCTCCTCTGATAGCAAGTTCTCCAATATAGGTTAAACTTGTGAAATTCTTCAAAATATATTTTCACATTTATCACACTACACAAGAAAAATAAGATAAAAATTAGAACAAAAAACAAACATCAAAAAAAAAGGTGAAAATACTATGTTGTGATCCAGATGACTCTCTCCATTGCAAGTTTATTGGAACTGGCCCGAATCATCTCAGTGTTAAAAAGAGCCAAGTCCATCAGTTGATCAACACATAATCTTGTTGTTGCTGTGTATAATGTTCTCTTGGGTCTACTCACTTTACTTAGGATCAGTTCATGTAAGTTTCTCTAGTCTTTCTGAAATCATCTGGCTGATCATTTCTTAAAGAACAATAATATTCCATTACATTCATATATTATAACTTATTCAGCCATTCCTCAACTGATGGACATCCACTCACTTTCCTTGCCACCACACAAACATTTTTGCACATCTAGGTCCTTTCCTATTTTTTTTTATCTCTTTGGGATACAAATTCAGTAGAGACATTGCTATATCAAAGGATATGCTAAGTTTGACAACCTTTTGGGCATAGTTCCAAATTGCTCTCCAGAATGATTGGATCAGTTCACAACTTCACCAACAATTATTAGTGTCCCAGTTTTCATACATCCTTCTAAGACTTATCATTATCTTTTCCTATAATCTTAGCAAATCTGAGTGGTGTGTAGTGTACCTCAAAATTGTCTTAATTTGCATTTCTTTAATCAATAATCATTTAGAACATTTTTTCATGAGATTAGAAATGGCTTAAATGTTTTTCTGAAAATTGCTCACATCTTTTGACCATTTAACTTGAGAATAGTTTGTATTCTTTTACATTTGAGTAAGTTCTCTATATATTTTATAAATATATCTTTATCAGAGCCCTTGGATGTAAAAATGTTTCCCCATGTTTCTGCTTCCCTTCTAACCTTGGTTGCATTGGTTTTGTTTATACAAAACATTTTAATTTAATATATTTGAAATTATCCACAAAATAATAACTTTTTCAAATGAAACATATTGAAAGCATAGCTAGATAGAAACTTATGGGGAAAAGATCTAAGGGTCTTAGTGAAATATAACGTCATTTGAAGTACTACAGTTGCCAAGAAAGACAATTCAAACTCAATCTATATTAGTTAAGGTATAGTGACCAGAATAAAAGAAGCAGTAAACATGTGAATAAGTTATGATATCTGAATGTAATGGCATATTATTTTATATAAAAAGTTATCAGCAGGATGATTTCGGAGAGGCCTGGAGAAACTTACATGAAGAGATGCTAAGTAAAATGAGCAGAACCAGGAGATAATTGTACATGGCACCAACAAGATTATATGGTGATCAATCCTGATGGACATGGCTTTTATTGGCAATGAAATGATGATTCAGGCCTCTTCCAATGATCTTGTGATATTGAGAGCCATCTGGACCTAGAGAGAGGACTATGGGAACTGAAAGTGGATTACATCTTAGCATTTCACTCTTTTTATTGTGGTTTGCTTGAATTTTGGTTTCTTACTCATTTTTATCTGATTTTTCTTGTGCAGCAGGATAATTGTATAAATATATGTACTTATTTTGGATTTAACATATATTTTTACCCTGTTTGACATCTGTTAAATTGCCTACAGTCTGGCAGAGAGGGAAAAATTGGAGTATGGGGTTTTCCAAGGGTCAATGTTCAGAACATTATCCTTGCATATGTTTTGAAAATTAAAAAAAAAAAACTTCAATAAAAAATAAAAGAGATAGTGACCAAATGAGATATTTATAACATGATTATCACATTGGCCAGTATATCACAGATGCCTAATGAATGCTTATTTTTCCTTTCTTCCTTCCTGAATGTACTAAGTTAACTAAACCAAATGACAAAGCACAGATAGTAACCGAGAAATATTTGATAAATTTCATTAATCTTTTTGCATCTCATCATTTTTGAGTGCTAAAATTAGTAGTGCCAGTTTTGTTTTTAAAAACAATAATATAAAACATTTGAATGTATGATAGGATTCTAAATATCAAGCTAGAAGGGACATGGTTGCTTATTTAAGCTATTCCTCTCACTTACAAGGTCAAAGAAATTAATTGATGCTGAGAGTGAGCCAAGATTAGAATCCAGATCTTTTGCCTCCAAATCTTAAAAGCTCTTTCCAGTATAGCATGAACATGGGAAAATTGAAGAGAGTGAATAGAAAAGCAAAAAGACTAATTAATTTAAAATTTTTAAGTTTTTTTTTTTGCACAGGGTTATTTAGTGTAGAAAATAAAGGATGAAATGGTATTTTGCATTTTGTATAATTAGAGTACTATGAAATACATGTTGAAAATAGAAGTTGGATAACAATGAGAATAATAATTATCTTTATATAAGTAAATAGATAGATAGAGAGATAGATATTTATGTTTGAAATGGAACAAATGATATTTTTTCTCAGTGTTTTAAAGGTTCTCATAACTAGAGAAAAGGAAAGACTCTTGAAATGAAAAGTTTTCCAGAGCAAAGATAACTCGCAAGAAATTTATTTTTTATTACAGAATTCTTGAACTGAGAAAATAAAAACTGTGGTGGAGACATAGCTGGTTTAAATAATATGGAGCCTTCAGTCTTCAGCACTGAAGGACAATGGATAAATATTTGAATAAGAAAACAAGAAAAGCTACAAAGGAGAAAAATAGATAGTCCTTTGTATAATAACATTGTTGAAGAAGAAAAAAAAAATTCATGAAATGCACAATTGACCCAAAAGATTAGATAAAGGGATTTGCCCAGTCTTGAAAAATACAAAGTTGAATTGAGGGCAAAGAAAAGCAGTTTTTAAATTTCTTTAATTATTGAAGCATTTTATTTTCAAAACATATGCACAGATAATTTTTTCAACATTCATCCTTCCATAGTTTTGTTTTCCAAATACTTCCTTCTCCCCAACCCCTCCACTAGATGGTAAGTAATCCAATGTATGCTATACATGTTAAAATATGTGTTAAATCCAATGTATGTAAACATATTTGTACCGTTATCATGCTGCATAAGAAAGAATAGATGAAAATGAAAGAAAATTAATAAGAAAACAAAATGCAAAAGAACAACAACAAAAAGAGTGATAATATTATGTTATGATCCACATTCAGTTCCTGCAGTCCTCTCTCTGGGTGTAGATGGCTGTCTTCCATCACAATTCACAGTTCCACCAACAATGTATCAGTGGCCCAGTTTTCTTACATCCCCTCCAACATTTGTCATTATCTTTTCCTGTCATTTTAGTCAATCTGACAGGTGTGTTGCGGTATCTCAGATTTGTCTTAATTTGCATTTCTCTGATCAATAGTGATTTAGAGCACCTTTTCATATGACTAGAAATTGTTTTAATTTCTTCATGTGAAAACTGTTCATATCCTTTGATCATTTATTAATTGGAGAATGATTTTTCTTATCTAATCTAATTCCTTTAATCTATTTTTTCTTCTCTTATAGTCAAAGCTAACATTTCAGAGACAATATTGAACAGTAATAATAATAGTAATTGAATAGTAATTCTTCAGTTGTGAAGAAAGCCATATACACCCAGAGAGAGGCCTGTGGCAACTAAATGTGGACTACAACATAGCATTTTAACACTTTCTGTTGATGTTTGCTTGCATTTTGTATTCCTTCTTAGTTTTTTTTTCTTTCTCTTTCTAGATCCAATTTTTCTTGTGCTGAAAGATAACCATATGGATATGTATACATATATCAGATTTATCACATAGTTTAACATATTTAACATGTATTAGACTACCTGCCATCTAGGGGAGGGGATGGGGGGAAGAGAAAAAATTTAGAAGAGAAAGTTTTGCAAAGGTCAATGTTGAAAAATTACTCATATGTTCTGTAAATAAAAAGCTTTAATTAAAAAAAAAGAATAGTAATAGTGATAGTGGGGAGGCTTATTTCACTACTGATCTTATTGGAAATGGTTCTATATTGTACCCATTACATATGATGCTTGCTGATTGCTTTAAATAGATGCTACTGACAATTTAAGGAAAAGTCCACTTATTCCTATAATCTCTAGTGTTTTTAATAGAAATGGATGTTGGATTTTATAAAATGCTTTTTGTACATCTATTAAGATAATTATATGGTTTCTGTTAGTTTGCTTATTGATATAGTCTATAATGCTAATAGTTTTCTTAATATTCAATCAACCCTGAAATCCTGGTACAAATTTTACTTGGTTATAGTGTATTATCCTGGGGATGATTTTCTGTAATCTCTTTACTAATATTTTATTTAAGATTTCTTTATCAGTATTCATTAGGGAGATTGGTCTATAATTTTCTTTCTCTGTTTTCACCCTATCTGGGTGGTACCTATCAGCACTATATTTGTGTCACAAAGGGAATTTGGTAGGAATTCTCCTTTGCTATTTTTTTAAAATAATTTATATAGTATTGGAATTAATTGTTCTTTAAATGTTTGGGAGAATTCACAAGTAAATTCATCTGGCCCTGGAGATTTTTTCTTCAGAAGTTGATTAATAGCTTATTGGATTTCTTTTTCTAAAATGGGACTATTTAAATAATTTATTTCCTCTTCTGTTAACCTGGTCAATCTATATTTTCCTCAAGTTCAAATAGATTATTAAATTTATTGACATATAATTGGGTAAAATAATTCCTAATTATTACTTTAACTCCCCCTTCATTGGTGGAAAGTTCTCCCTTTTCATTTTTGAGACTAACAATTTGATTTTCTTCTTTTTTCTAATCAAAATAAGCAAAAGTTTATTTATTTTGTTGGTTTTTTCATAAAATCAACTTTCAGTTTTATTTATTAATTCAATAATTTCCTTATCTTCAATTTTATTAATCTCCCCTTTTATTTTCAGAATTTTAAATTTGGTATCTGATTGAGGGTTTTTAGTTGTAAGGCCAATTCACTGATCTTCCTTTTCTCTGTTTTATGCAAGTAAATATCCAAAAATATAAAAATTCCCCTAATAACCACTTTGGCTTAATCCCAAAAATTTTGATATGTTGTCTCATTATTGTTATTCTCTTGGATGAAATCACTGTGTGTATGATTTGTTTCTTACCCATTCATTCTTTAGGATTAGATTATTTAGTTTCCTATTAATTTTTGGTCTATTTTTCCCTGGCCTTTTATTGCATGTGATTTTGATTGCATCATGATTTGAAAAAAAAATTCATTTATTATTTCTGCCTTTCTACATTTTATTTTGAAGTTTTTGCCCTAATAAAAGATCAAATTTTATATAGGTTCCATGAACCGCCGAGAAAAAAGTATATTCCTTTCTGTCTCCATTCAATTTTCTCCCAAGATTTATCATACCTAACTTTTCTAATATTCTGTTTACCTTCTCAACTTTTTGCTGTTCATTTTGTGGTTCAATATATCCATTTCTGAGAGATCAAGATTGAGATCCCCAACTAGTATAGTTTTGCTATGTATTTCTTCGTGCTTCACTCTTAACTTCTCCCTTAGGAATTTGGATGTTATAACACTTAGTGCATATATGTTCAGTATTGATATTTTCATACTTCATCATGGTACCCTTTAGCAAGATATAGTTTCCTTGCTTATCTCTTTTAATTAGATCTATCTTTGATTTTGCTTGATCTGAGATCAGGATCACTTGTCCTGCTTTTTTTACTTCACTTGAAGAATAATAAATTCTGCTCAAGCTCTTTACCTTCAGTCTATATGTATCACTCTGCTTTAAATGTGTTTCTTGTAAACAACATATTGTAGCATTCTGGCTTTTAATCCACTCTGCTAATCTGCTTCTTTTTTATGGGAGAGTTCATCCCATTCACATTTACAATTAAAACAAGTAATTCTGTATTTCCTGCCATCTTATTTACCCCAAGTTATGCTTCTCTTTTTCCTTTTCCCCTTTCCCTCTTTCCCAATATTTTGCTTCTGACCATCAGCTCCCTCAAATAGCCTTTCCCCTTTAGAGCCCTCCCCTTTCTTACACCTTTCCCCTTCTACTTCTGTTTTCCCTTGTATTAGTTTTCTCCTCCCCCCCCCTTTCCTCTCCAAACTGTGAGACCAGTTTGTCTATGAAACCAAATATGTTGATATTATTTCTTTGAGCCAAATCTGATAAAGAATAAGATTTGCATAATGCTTATCCTCTTCCTGTTTTTCTTTCAATTATACTAGGTCTTCTTTGCCTCTTTGTGAGGTGTAAATTTCCTTTATTATACTTCCTTTTCCCTCTTTTCCCCTTATAATCCCCTTTCCATTATAATCCACCTCTTCTTTCTTTTTCATATTTCATAATAAAATCAAATTATACCCACATTCTCTAAGTGTACCAATAAAATTCCTTCCTTTTTAGCTTTTAATGCTTCCCTTAAGTTCTGTGTTTGGAGATGAAATTTTTTGTTCAGGTAGGGTCTTTTCATCAAAAATATATGAAATTCACCTGTATCTTTGAATGCCCATCTTCTTCCCTAAAAAATAATGGTCATTTTAGGTGGATAGCTTATTCTTGGCTGTAATCCAAGTTCCTTTGCTTTTCAAAATATCAGACTCTAGGCCCTTTGTTCCTTTAAGGTACAAGTTGCTAGGTCCTTGGTAATTCTGGTTGTGGCTCCTCAGTACTGTTTCTTTCTGGCTAATTGAAATATCTTTCCTTGGTCTGATAGTTCTAAAATTTAGTCACAATATTTCTTGGCATTTTTGTTTTGGGGTCTCTTTCAGGAGGTGATCAGTAAATTCTTTCAATGGCTATTTTACCTTCTGATTCTAGGACATCAGGGCAGTTCTCCTGTAATATAATATCTAGGTTCTTTTATTCATCATGGCTTTCAAGAAGTCCAATAATCCTTAGCTTGTCTCTCCTAGATCTATTTTCCAGGTCAGTTGTTTTCCCTAGGAGTTATTCATATTTTCTTCTATTTTTTCATTTGTTTTTTGGTTTTGTTTGACTTATTCTTTAAGTCTTCTTTAGTGATTCACTTCCATTTGTTCAATTCTAATTTTTATTGTATTATTTTCTTCAGTTACCTTTTTTTAGCTCCTTTTGCATTTGAGCAATTGAATTTTTAAATGAGTTGTTTTGTTCTGCATTTTTTCCATTTCAAAAATTCTGTTTTTCAATGAATTGGTATCTTTTTCATATGTATTTTGTAAGGAGTTATATGTTTTTTTTTTCCATTCCACCAAATCTATTTTGTAGGCAGCTATATGCTTTTCCCATTTCTTGAAATCTATTTTAAGGAGTTTTCTTCAGAAATTTTTTTCTATACCCTCTTGCAAAAATCTTACTTCCTTTCCCCATTTTTCTTCTAACACACTCTCTCTCTCTCTTTCTCTCTCTCTCTCTCTCTGATTTATTTATTTATTCATTTTTTTGCTGAGGCAATTGGGGGTCAGTGAGTTGCCCAGGGTCACACAACCAGGAAGTCTTAAGTGTCTGAGGCCATATTTGAACTCAGGTCCTCCCAATTTCAGGGCTAGTGCTCTATCCATTGCGCCACCTAGATGACCACTTCTAATTCTATTTTAGTTTTTTTTTTTTTTTTTTTTTTTGAAGTGTCCCAAGAAAGCCTTGTGAAATCGGGACCAACTTATATCTCCCTTTGGGGCTTCATCTGGAATTGATTTGCCTTCAGTAATCTCAGGATTTGAGGTTTGTTCTCTCTCTCTCCATAAAAGCTGTCTATGGTGAGAGTTTGTTTTTTGTTGTTGTTGTTGTTGTTGTTGTTGTTGTTCATGTTTTAAGAGTTGAGGTCTACTAAATGCAAAGGAGTGACAGCTGCTTTAGTTTGTCCTGGGGCAATTCTGCTGATTGACTTCCCATGCTGGATAATCAAGGTCAAGTCCCATATTCTTCCATGCCTCAGTGGTTTACAATTTCCTTTTTGTAGCAAATCTGCCAAATCACCTGCTTGCAATGAGGATAGAGTAGCCTAAAAGGCTTGCAGAAGACTTCCTGGTGTAGAATCCACAATACTCTGGCTCCCCATTCCAGCTCCTTGCCCCAGACTCCCTGTGCTGTGGTCTGGGCTTGGAGTCAATCCCTTTTCCCATTAAAACAGGTTTGTTCTGAAGTTCTTGTAAAATATCTTCTTCTGGAAATATGTTGTACTCCAAATATTTGTGGGTTCTCTCACTTCAAAAATCAATTTAGAGGCTTAATCTGCTTTTTGTTTTAGAGAAGGTCAGAGGAGGTCACAGAAAGATGTGTGCTCTCTACCAGCTTGGCTCTGCCCCCTCAATTTTTCAATTTTTTAAATGAACTGAAGTGGCTATAAATAATATGTAGCACAGTAAGAAAAAGACTATTATTTTACTGTAACAAAGTTTTTTTTTTAATTTTCTCTTCTTAAAGGAAGTGTTTTTAATAAGTTGAGTTATCAAATGAACTATGGTCATTTTCAAATGTTATCCATGAGGAAACTGAATTTTGCCCATGAGATTTTTTTTCTAATAGATGCTTAGCTGATTGATATTAAAACTGATAAATGATCATTTTTTTCTGCATCAATTTGGATTTCACAGTGTTGGTTTTGGATATTACTCCAATATATTTGGAGAAATAATGTGTAGAAAAGGAAGAAAAATGTTCAGGGTGATGATTATAAACTCTTTGAAGTTCCTGCCTTTGAAATAATACTTCTTTCAATGGAAATGTTTCTCAAATATATAAACATATTTCAAATTATGAAAAAAAAACCTTGGTCTAGAAAACACCAAAACTTCTAAGTTTTAGTTATTTCACTCAACTAATTAAAGTTTATGAACTGGAAGCCAAGATAATCAATATGAATTAGGGGTGAGTTAGTAGAATTCTAGTATCTAGAAAAAATAATATATATTTAAGTCCCATTATGTTCAATTCCAGGTAAACCCTATCTGAAGCATTGTTCAGAATAGTATAGTTTAAAACAATTATTGACTAATTTCAATATGTCAAATGACAAACACAATAGTGAGGATTCAAAATAATACCATAAGGACATAAATGAAAAAAAGGAAGAATTAGGATTAAATAATATCTGTATTCAGTTATTTGAAGTGTTGTAATCTGGCAGAAGAATTAGTCTTGTTTTTGATGATGATGGAAAAATAAGTTCATTAGTTGGAAGTAGTAGAAACACTGACTTTTTGCACATAAGGAAAGAACTTGATAAAATTAGAATTCTACAAAATTATAATAGACTGCCTTATTAATAATAATGTTTTAAAGCAGTTGACACACGTAATATTTTAAACTTTTCAGAACATTTTAAACATTCTCTTTTACACTAATCTTTACAACAACCCTGTGGGCTTGGTGTAATCATAGGTTTTATTTTATAGACAAGTAATCTAAGGTTGGAGAAGTTGTATGGAATCACACACCTTAGAAAATGTCTAAGGAATAATTCAAAACTAGGGCTTTTCTTTCTTTCTCATTAGAATATTTATTTTTATTTTTATTGTAATTTCAGAAATTTGTTCTTAAGAGCCTTCCATTCAACATTCACTATCTTCCCTATAGAATTGCCCTATCCACTATTTATTGGAATCTTTACAATTTAATTAAAGAAACAATTATTAAGCATCTTATAATGCCAAAGTGCCTATACTTAGCCCAGAGGAAACCTAGACAAAATGAAATAATCCTGAAGAAATGGACATTGTAATGAGATGATTCATTTGCATACTGATAAATACATTTTAAAAGTTAGGCAAAGAAATTTTAAAAGAAAAAATTGCTAATATTATGGCAGATCAAGAGGACCTTCTAGAGGTTTGCACTTGAACTTTACATGGAAGGAAAGCTTGAGTTACCAAGTATTGGAGGTTAGGAGGGAATGGCTTGGAAACATAGAATAATTACTTATGTAAAATGCATTGAGATCAGAGATAGAATGTCATTTATGAGAAATGGCTAGATGATGTTTGACCAGAAAAATGGATGTATGAATGGGATTGAAAATGTCAGCTTGATCCATAACATTGAGACCTTTACATGCCACCATACTATTGTGTATTTTATTCTGGTAGCAATAGTAAACCAGAGAAGATTTTCAAGTAGTATGCTGATTGATAAAAGTTGTGTAACTGAGTGGGGAGACCCGTGGAATAGAAAAATCATTCAAAAATTTATTGTGAAAGTGGAACATAAACATAAAGAAGACTTGAACTCTAATAGCCTGTGGGAGTAGGAAAAAGGAAAAAGAGTAAAGAGATATTGTGGAAGAAAAGTTGATAAGACTTTCCTCTTTATATAGTTCACTGACAGTAGTTCAGACTTCATAACCGACAATCCTATAAGTACCCTAAATTTAGTACATCTGTGCTAGATGGACTGTATTCTTCAAGAGCAGTTAAAGGCTTTATAACTTTTTCCATTTTGGGGGGAGTGGGAAGGCAGGTATCAACTTCATATTGGGTCATTATGTTTTGATCTTAGAAATTGAATAGATATTTTTAATATAGAAGAGAACATATTTAGAGATGTTTTGCCACCTTGCTAAATTGTATATATATATATGAAACTATACACATGCATACACACATTTACTTCTTTATATATATGTATATATATACACACATATCAGAAATGTACAGTTTTTTTAAATATAAACCTCATTCTTGCTCTTGAAATTTATTGAAATTGTTAGTGATTGTTCCAAATAAAAAAACAATTATAAAAATCTTTCATTTTTAGATCATTGCATTAAATAGTTCTCAGAGTTTTCTGTTTTTGATGGAATCACTGAAAATAAAATCATATATTTGTACAAATTTCCTATTGATGGAGTTACAATTTCAACTAATAAGGAGCTCTTTTGGAATTGCATCCATTAGGCAAAGTTCGGGAAGGTTAGCTAACTTCAATTTCTGGAGTGGTTAAAACCTCAAAATAACTTGTATTATTATCAAGGTTTTATTCATTTTAAAAATGATACATGATGGATTTAATGGATTTTTAAATGTGTACTACAAATAATAGCAAAGCAGAATAAAGTTGGGGCACTGGGAAACTTAAGTATTCAAATGGTTCATGAAATAGTCCAATTAGAATGGGAAAACAGATTCTACATGCTACTTTAGGAGATTCTGCTGCTTAACTGCAAAAGTTATACTGAAGATATGTGGAAAATATAGCTTTCTAAGATTAGTTCAGAAGCAGCCAAAACATAGGCCAAAATTATCATTTAGGCCTTAGTGATGTTGTAATAACTCTATTGTCTGGCTATCATCTGGAAATTTCTTAGTTACCATTCAGTACCTCCCAATTTTAATAATTAATTTTTTAATTAAAGCTTTTTATTTTACAAAACAGTGGACAATTCTTCACCATTAACTTAATAATGCTGTGGTTCAATTTCCCCCCTTCCCTCATGCCCTCCCCTAGATTGCAAGTAGTCCAATATATGTTAAATATAGTAGAAATATATGTTAAAATCCAATATGTGTGTGTATATGTATATACATATACATATACATATATACACATATATATATATATACAAATATATATATATATAGACAATTATCATGCCATATAAGAAAAAAAAAGAAGCAAAGTAAAATGCAAGAAACAATAACAAAAAGTTTGAAAATTCTATGTTGTGAACTACACACAGTTCCCACAGTCCTCTCTCTGAGTGTAGATGGCTCTTTTCATCACTGAACAATTGGAATTGGTTTGAATCATCTCATTGTTGAAGAGAGCCATGGCCATCAGAATTGATCATATTATAGTATGATCAATAGTGAATTAGAGCAGCTTTTCATATGACTAGAAATAGTTTTGATTTTTTCATCTGAAAATTGTCTGTTCATATCATTTGGGCATTTACCAATTGGAGAATGGCTTGAATTCTTATAAATTTGAGTCAATTGTATATTTTAGAAATGAGGCCTTTATCAGAAGCTTTGAATGTAAAAATGTTTTCCCAGTTTATTGCTTCCCTTCTAATCTTATCTACATTAGTTTTGTTTGTACAAAAACATAACAATATGATCAAAATTCTATATTTTGTGATCAGTCATGATCTCCAGTTATTCTTTGGTCACAAATCCCTTCCTTCTTCACAAATCTAAGAGGTAAACTATCATATGTTATTCTAATTTGTTTGTAATATCATTTTTATGTGCCGATCATGAACACATTTTGACCTTATTTTGGTTTAGGGTGTTAGTTTGGTCAAAGTTTGGTATTTGGTTGGGAGTTTTTAATTTGGTCTTTTCCTAGCTTTTTTTAGTTGCAAGCCCAATTCACTGATCTTTTCTTTCTCTATTTTATGCAAATAAGTATCTAGAGATATAAAATTTCTCCTTATTACCCCTTTGCCTTCATCCCACACATTTTGGTATGTTGCCTCATTAATGTCATTTTCTTGGATGAAATTATTAATTGAGTCTAAGATTTGTTGTTTCACTCATTCATTCTTTAGCATGAGATTACTTAGTTTCCAATTATTTTTTGGTTTATTTTCCCTTGGCCTTCTATTGAATATAATTTTTATTGTATCATGATCTGAAAAAAATGCATTTACTATTTCTGCCTTTCTGCATTTGATTTTGAGGTCTTCATGTCTCAATACATGGTCAATTTTTGTATAGTTTCCATTAAATGCTAAAAAGAAAGTGTACTTCTTTCTGTCTCCATTCAATTTTTTCCAAAGATCTATCATACTTAATATTTCTAGTATTCTATTTACCTCCTTAACGCCTTTCTTATTTATTTTGTGGTTCTATTTATCTAGTTTTGAGAGAACAAGATTGAGATCTCCCACTATTATAGTTTTGCTGTCTGTTTCTTCTTGCAGCTCTCTTAACTTCTCCTTTAGGAATTTAGATGCTATGCCATGTAGTGCATATATGTTTAATATTCATATTGCTTTATTATCTATGGTACCCTTTAGCAAGGTATAGTTTCTTTATCTCTTTTAATTAGATCAATTTTTGCTTTTGTTTGATCTGAGATCTGGATGGTTTTCCCTGCTTTTTTTTTACTTCACCTGAAGCATAATAGATTCTGCCCCAGCCTTTTACCTTTATGCTGTATGTATCATGCAGCTTTAAATATGTTTCTTGTAAATCAGTCTGCTATCTTCTGTTTTGTGGGAGAGTTCCCCCCATTCACATTTATTGTTAAAATTACTAATTCTGTATTTCCTGACATCTTATTTACCCCAAAGTATATTTTTCTCTTTCCTTTTCACCTTTTCCTCCTCACCAGTATTTAACTTATGAGTACCACTTTCCTCAAGCATCCCTCCTTCTTTAGAACACCTCTGCTTTCTTATACATTTCCCATACTATTTCTATTTTCCCTTCTATTAGCCTACCCCTTCCCTTTTCCCTGTTCCCTCCTACTTTCTTGTAAGGTGAGAGAAGTTTCTCTGTATAACCAAATATGTCTAATATTCTCTCTTTGAGCCAAATCTGTTGAGTGTAAGATTCACACAATGTTCATCCCCCTCCCACATTTCCCTCAATTAAAATAGATTTTCTTTGCCTCTTTATGAAATGTAATTTTCTCCTTTTACCTCCACTTACCCCTTTTTCTGGTACAATCCCTTTTCCATTTCGAGTTTCTAGTTATATGCACTATCTATGTGTACCTATAACAAAGATACAGTTCTCAAAAATTCTTTTCTTGAGTTCTGTATTTGGAAGCCAAATTTCTTATTCAGCTCTGATATTTTCATCAGAAATAAATGGAATTCCCCTTTTGTTGCAAATCCATCTTCTTCCCTGAAAGAATATGTTCAGTTTAATGGAGTAGTTTATTATTGTCTACATTCCAAGTTTCTTTGCCTTTAATAATATCAGATTCCAGCGTCTTTGATCCTTTAAGGTATAAGCTGCTAGGTCCTGGACAGTACTTATTGTGGCTCCTCAGTATTTGAATTTTTTTTTTTCCTGGCTGTTTGTAATATTTTTCCTTATTCTGATAGTTCTGAAATTTAGCCACAATATTCCAAAGGGTTTTAGTTTTGGGGTCTCTTTCAGAAGGTGTTTGGTGAATTCTTTCAGTGGTTATTTTACCTTCTGATTCTATGACATCTATGCAATCTTTTTGATGATTTCCTGAAAATAAGTTCTAGGCTCTTTTTTCATCATGGATTTCAGGTAGTCTAATAATACTTAAATTGTTTCTCCTAGATCTGTTTTCCAGGTTAGTTGTTTTCTCAAGTAGGTAATTTACATTTTCTTCTATTTTTTCATATTTTTGGTTTTCTTTTACTGATTCTTGATGTCTTATTGATTCATTCATTTCCATTTGTTCAATTCTGATTTTTAATTAATAATTTTCTTCATTTCCTTTTTTAAAGTTCTTTTTGTATTTTTCCAATTGAATTTTTAAATACGTTGTTTTGTTCTATAGATTTTTTTCCATTTCACAAATTGTTTTTTTAAGGAGTTATTTCTTTATACATTTCACAACTTTTGTTTTTAAGGAGTTATTTTCTTTTTCCATTTCACACATTTTGCTTTTTTAAGGATTATGTTTTTCCATTTCACAAATTCTGTTTTTTAGGGAGTTGTTTTCTTTTTACAATTTTGTCAAATCTATAAGGATTTATATGCTTTTTCCATTTCACTATTTTGTAATGAATTTTCTTCACATAATTTCTGTGTTTTCTTTTCCCAACCCTCTTGTAAACTTTTCATTTCCTTTCCCTATTTTTCTTCTAGCTCTCTTTTAAGATCTTTATAATTTCTTCTAGGAGAGCCTTGTGTGATGGGGAGCAATTTTTATCGGCCATTGGGGCTTCAATCTGGAAATTATCTGCTTTTAACCTCCTTCGGGTTTGAAACCTGCTCTTCTCTTTCACAATAAAAACTACCTACGGTCAGACATCTTTTTGCTTTTTTACTCATATTTTTTTTTAAAGTTGAGATCTGTTTTTAGGGTAAGGGAGATCCAAGCTTCTTCTACAAGTAACATCAGTTGAGCTGAATGAATTCAGGTGCTGGGTGGGTATGGCCAGGTCCCATGAAATTCTGGCATTTTGGGGTTCACTATTTACCTTTTGTGATTGTGTTGATGTTTTATACCTTCTCTGCTAATCTATTGGCTTGCAACCAGGGCAAAGTAGCCAACATTGCTGTAGATTCCTCCTCATGGATTCTCTGGCTGGCACAGCCTAGACCACCCCAGGTCTCTGTATTGCCTGAACTTGGCATCTGTGCTTGTCCTGGTGCCCAATTGAAACAGTCCTTTTCTGGAGAGCTTCAAAATTATCTTCTGCTGGCAATTAGTTGCACTCCCAATATTTGTGGATTCTGGCAGTCAGTCCAGAATTAATTCAGAGGTTGGATTTGCTAATTAGCCTGAGGATCATGGGAGAAGGTCAGAAAGAAATGTGTGTCCTCTCTGCCATCTTGGCTTCACCCCCCTAATAATACTTTTAGTGTGCCCTGAAGCACACAAACCCCAAGAGTTTTTAAGCAACAGACAAATATTTCTTAAGCTTCCTCTTTGTTCTAGATATTTTGGTGCTTTCTGGGTCATTAAAGAAAGAATTAATTGTGTTCAGCATAATTTTCATGCTAATTTAGCCCTTGTCTGTGATTTTATTAGGTGTGGGGAACTCCAATTTTGACTACTTTCCACTGATGCACATTGAAATTTAAATTTAACTTAACTCTCTTAAAGTGAACTGGGGATACTAAGATTGAGCCATACTCTACTTCAAATGTATATCAGAAGAAGGATTTTAATAAAAATTTATTGACTTTTTCTTCATCCTCTTGTCCTTACTCTTCTGGATTTTTCTGTCCTGTAAGCATCATTACATCACATCAGTTCTGGGACTCATACCTCCTCAAAAACCTTTTCTCATTGGCTCTTCCCTTCCTCTATTTAGTGAATGGGAAACTAGAAGAATCTATGTTTGATGAAAACTCCAGACCAACCACTTCATTTCTCACAAGTGCACTCCACTTGCTAATCATGTGCCACCATCTCGCCTTGCCAATACATTTCCTCTATCCTCTCCTTGCCTTGCTTTCAGGTTACTTTTGTACATTAACATTCCCAAGTAGATTGTAAGCTCCTGAAGCACAGTAGCTTTTACTATAAATTTATATTTCTAGTTTTTACCTAAGTGCCCAGAACACAGCAGGCACATAATAAATGTTATTTGATTTACTGATTGACTACAGAGATAGCACTTTGTGTACAAAACATTATGTGGACATTGTTGTTTTCATATTATATGGTGACTCTCCTACCCTTATTTTATAGATGGTGAACCTCGAGATGCAAAAGTAAGTGAATTATTCAATTTAATCCAACTATTAAATAGCAGGAAAGGGATTTCATTCAAATTTTTCAAACTTTAAGCCCTAAATATTCTTTCCCTTATTTTATACTAAATAATAAATCAAAAATTAATAATCCACTTAGGTTGTGTAGGATAATCCAGAATATATGGTTAAAACCCCCACTCCAGCTTTTACTGTACAATGATCCAATCATATAAAGATCACAGAATCATAGAGATGGAAAGAAACTTATTGTCTATCAAATACACTTCTCCCCTTTTACAGATAAGGAAACTGAAACACAGAATGGTTTAGTAATTTGTTCAGAGCCATTCTTTAAAAAAGGGTCTGAAACAGAATTTGAACGCAGGTATTTTTCTTTCTGAGTACAGTGCATTAGCCACTAAAACAGTATGCCTTTCTATTTTTCTCTCCCAGTGGGATCTCCTTCTAACTCCTATCAGTCCTCTTCAAGAGATTTATTTATTTATTTTTCTGCAAAGCATATTATGCAAATTTACTGATATACCATGAAGCATTGCAAATCTGAGGTCTTTAACACAGTAGTCTCTTTGTTGACTTTGAAACTATTTCTTTAAATGCACATTATTTTAATTTTTAATAAATAAGATATTTCTTCTCCTTTTTATAGCACTAAAGTTATTTGTAAACTATGTAGTATGCTACCTCATTTGCAAAGAGAAGTAAGTCCTTATATGGACATTACAGATATTTTTCTCCATAATTGTTGAAATCTTATATATAAGATATTTTATACATGTATTATACATGTATATTTAAACATATATTTATACTCAAATTAGGCATCAAAATTATTATTTATAACAGTGGCAATTTGCAAAATCATTTATAAGCAATGTAAACTTTTTCCAGATAAGGATAAATGTTGGGGAGGATGTGGGGAAACTTGGATACTAATGCATTGCTGATGGAGTTGTGAAATGATCCAACCATTCTGGAGAGCAATCTGGAACTATGCCCAAAAGGCTATAAAACTGTACATACCCTTTGACCCAGAAGTGCCACTACTGGGTCTGTATACCAAGGAAACTATAAAGGAGAGAAAAGGACCCACATGTGCACAAATGTGTGTAGCAGCTCTTTTTGTGGTAACAAGGAATTCGAACATGAGTAGATATTCATAAATTGGGGAATGGCTGAATAAGTTGTGGATTATGAAAATAATGGAATATTATTGTTCTATAAAAATGATGAACAATATGATTTTAGAAAGTCCTGGAAAGATATTCATGAACAGATGTTGAACAAAACAAGCAGAACCAGAAATACATTGTACACATCAACAGCAAGAATGTATAATGATCAACTATAAAAGAGTTGTTTTTTCTCAGTGGTTCAGTGATCCAAAGCAATCCCATTAGAGTTTGGACAGAAAATGCCATCTGTATTCAGAAAAAGAACTATGGAGATTGAATGTAAATCAACACACAACATGTTCACTTCTATTTTCTCCTTTTTTTTCTCACATGGTTAATCCTTTTGCTCTGATTTTTCTTTCTCAATAAAGCAAAAATTTAATTTAAAATAAAACTTTTTTTAAACACAAAACCACCTTTCCTCCCCCCCCCACACCGAGGCAATTGGGGTTAAGTGATTTGCCTAGTGTCACACAGCTAGGAAGGATTAAGTGTCTGAGAGCAGATTTGAACTCAGGTCCACTATGCCATCTAGCTGCCCCCAAACCACCTTTTTTCAAAAGCCATTCTTCATTAAACAAATACCTTAATCTGAAAGAATGGTGAAACTTACATATGTTACTATGTTCTCCTTTATACGGTTGGTTTCACCAGAAGTACAGGTTACAACAAATTTATACTTTCTCATTCATTTTGCTTCTTGTTTATGTGCTTTCATGATCCTTCACAGAATGTCTACCTAACTTGATCTACATCTTTTTTGCTTGGTGGATACCAATTTAGCATTCATGATTTCCACTGGTTGTCACTTACTCCCACTGTATGTCTGACCCACTTCCATTTCCAGCCATACACCTCTATGGTGATTTCATTTATGGCATTTTTCTTGAGAAATTCTTTATAGCTAATATTTTGTAGTCTATTCATTCCCACCACACTCCTCTCAATTGCCCTTTGAGTGATCCACAACTTTTAACTTTTCAAGTGTGATGCCACAAATATCATAAACTTTTTTTTCATAGACCTCCCAATAAATTAATGACATACCATGTACATACCGGATGGGAAAATTCATTACAGTTTTTGTCAGGTACTAAAATAAAATACTGAATATTTTACCATATTGAATTTATGATCTATGGATAAATCACATTTATTTACTGTTGTACAAGTTGAAAAGCTCTTCACCCTATCTAAAATTTATTAGTGGAAAGATAAATAATAAAGGTTTTCATGGAACTTGAGACTAATAGGGACATGAATAAGTTCTAAAATTTATTATTACATGAGGCAGAAAGCTAATCCAACATTTAAAATATTGTTTTATGCATTAGGAAATGATCAATGTTTGTATTTATAAAGATCAATCCACTAAGTATGGACAATTAGGAGAAAGGGAGGAATTTAACCCTTTTTATTTAAGCATTATAATTAAAATGCTTAATATTTCTATTATACTTTAAAGTTTAAAAAGGGCTTTGCACATATTTTCATATTTGTTTCTCAAAATTCTTTGAAATAAGTACTTGTTTTCTCCTTTTAGAGATGGCAAATGTGAATAGGAAAGGTTGTGACCTACTCAGAGTCACATAGTTCATGTCTCAGACAGGATAGTAATCTTTCTTTTTTTTTAAATTTTTATTAATACTTTTTATTTGCAAAACATATGTATGGGTAATTCCTAAACATTAACCCTTACAAAGCTTTCTGTTACAAATTTCCCTCCCTACTCCTCACCCCTACCCTAGATAGCAGGATATCCACTACATGATAATAATGTTAGAATACTTAAGAAATCAAATATGTGTATAGTTATTGCCACACATCCTTTTTTTGTTCAGGAGAAATCGTATCTACAAGAAAGAATAATCCAATAAAGGAAATACAATGCAAGCAAACCTCAATAGAGAACATCAAAATGTTATGTTGTGGTCCACATTTCACATCCCTCTCTCTGGGTGTACGTGGCTTTCTTCACTGAACAATTGGAATTGGTTTGAAGCATTTCATTGTTGAAGAGAGTCATGTCCCTTAGAACTGATCCTCATATAGATTGTTGTTGCCGTGTACAATGATCTCCTGGTTCTTCTCATTTCACTCAGCATCAGTTCATGTCAGTCTCTCCAGGCCTCTCTGAAATCGTCCTGCTGGTCGTTTCTTACACAGCAATAATATTCCATAACATTCATATACCATAATTTATTCAGCCACTCTTCAATTGATGGGCATCCATTCAGTTTCCAGTTTCTAGCCACCACAAAAAGAGCTGCCACAAACATTCTTGCACATGTGGGGCCATTTCCTTCCCTTATGATTTCTTTGGGATATAAGCCGAATAGAAACACTGCTGGGTCAAAGGGTATGCATAGTTTGATAACTTTTTGAGCGTAGCTCCAAATTACTCTCCAGAATTGTTGGATCTGTTCACAGCTGCACCAACAATACATCAGTGTCCCAGTCTTCCCACATCCCCTCCAACATTCATTGTTATCTTTTCCTGTCATTTTATCCAATCTGAAAGGTGTGTAGTGGTACCTCAGAGTTGTCTTAATTTGCATTTCTCTGATCAATAATGATTTGGAGCAACTTTTCATATGATTATAAATAGTTTTAATTTCATCATCTGAAAATTGTCTGTTCATATCCTTTGACCATTTATCAATTGGAGAATGGCTTGAATTCTCATAAATGTGAGACAATTCTCTATATATCTTAGAGATGAGACCTTTATCAGAACCCTTAAATGTAAAGACGATTTCCCAATTTGATGCTTCCCTCCTAATCTTGTCTGCATTAGTTTTATTTGTACAGAAACTTTTTAACTTAATATAATCAAAATTAGCTATCTGGTGTTCAATTAAGAGTTTGAGATCTTCTTTGGAAATAAATTTATTCCATCTCCACAGGTCTGACAGGTAAACTATCCTACGTTCCTCTAATTTGGTTATAATATCACTTTATATCTAGATCATGAATCCATTTAGATCTTATCTTGGTGTGTGGTGTTAGGTGTGGGTCCAGCCTTAATTTCTTCCACACTAGTTTCCAATTTTCCCAGCAGTTTTTGCCGAATAGTGAGTACTTATCCCAAAAGCTGGGGTGTTTGGGTTTATCAAACACTAAATTGCTAACGTTATTACCTAGCTTGTCCTGATATCCTATCCTATGCCACTAATCGACTGCTCTATTTCTCAGCCAGTACCAAATGGTTTTGATGACCGCTGCTTTATAATATAGTTTTAGATCTGGTACAGCAAGGCCACCTTCATCTGCCTCTATTTTTCATTAATTCCCTTGAAATCCTTGATCTTTTGTTCTTCCAAATGAACTTTGCTACTATTTTTCCTAGATCTGTAAAGTAATTTCTTGGGAGTTTGATTGGTATGGCACTAAATATGTAGATTAGTTTGGGTAGTATTGTCATTTTTATTATATTCGCTCGGCCTACCCATGAGCACTTAATGTTTTTCCAATTGACGAGGTCTGATTTTATTTGTGTGGAAAGTGTTTTGTAGTTTAGTTCATATAATTTCTGACATTTTCTTGGCAGATAGATTCCCAAATCTTTTATACTATCATCCATTATTCTGAATGTAATTTCTTTTTCTATCTCTTGCTGCTGAACTTTGTTGGTAATATATAAAAATGCTGATGATTTATGTGGATTTATCTTGAATCCTGCAACTTTGCTAAAGTTGTGAATTGTTTCTAGTAGTTTTTTAGTTGAGTCTCTAGGGTTCTCTAGGTATACCATCATGTCATCTGCAAAGAGTGATAATTTGGTTTCTTCATTACCTACTCTAATTCCTTTTATCTCTTTTTCTTCTCTTATTGCTAAAGCTAACATTTCTAATACAATATTAAATAGTAATGGTGACAGTGGGCAGCTTTGTTCCACTCCTGATCTTATTGGGAATGGTTTTAGTTTGTCTCCATTACATATGATGCTTGCTGATGGTTTTAAATAGATGCTACTGATCATTTTAAGGAAAAGCCCATTTATTCCTATACTCTCTAGTGTTTTTAATAGGAATGGGTGTTGGATTTTATCGAATGCTTTTCTGCATCTATGGAGATAATCATATGGTTTTTGTTAGTTTGGTTATTAATATAATTGATTATGCTGATAGTTTTCCTGATATTGAACCAGCCCTGCATTCCTGGTATAAATCCTACTTGGTCAAGATGTATTATCCTGGAGATAACTTTCTGTAATCTCGTTGCTAAAATCTTATTTAAAATTTTTGCATCAATATTCATTAGAGAAATGGGTCTATAGTTTTCTTTCTCTGTTTTCACCCTACCTGGTTTAGCTATCAGCATCATATCGGTCTCATAGAAGGAATTTGGTAGATAGTAATCTTTCTTATGCTGATTCGTCTATAAGAAATCTGGCATAGCATTATTTTTAAAATTCCTTACCTTGAACACTAGTAAATAAAAGATGAATCTATTAGAAATCAGAAGCATATGGGGCTCATCTCAACTAGAAAGGATTAAGAGTTCCCATGAACAAAGGTTCATTATCCTGTTACCAACCTAGTAGTGAACACCTACAAACTTTATAGACCTCATCCTTGAAAAATCAAGTTTATGTGTAACCACTGGGTCAATATTCAACCTCTCTCAGCATGACAGACCTTATGAGAACTAACCACAAAAGTATCTTCAGGATGAAATTGGACAAGAATTTTAATGGAGAAGACAAGGATATTCCCAAAAATAAAGCCTTTCTATGTTAAAATTAGAGAAGTGCTCTATTTTATTTATGACTCCTAATGAATATCACTTATTATGTAGTATTTTTGGTTTACAAAATGTTTCTACACAGATTATATTTTTCTTCACAATATGCCTGTTAGGTAGTTGGGAAATATAATCAATTTTTGACAAATGAAGGAGTTTAGAGGGGTTGATTGACCTGTTGAAAGTCATACAACTAATAAATGGGAGAACTGATACTTGAACTCAAGTCTTCTGACTTGAAATTTGTGTGCTTTGCTCAATATTGTAACTGCTTCCTAAAGCAATATATTCTTTGGCATGATTATATATAAATCTGTTTTCTGTTGCTTAAGCCATTTTGGAGAGGATTCACTATTGACTTATGTCTTTCTTTAAAATCATATATGATGAAAAATGTAGATGGAAAGCCATGATCATTGTTCTCAGTTTTGCAACATCCAGTTAATTGGAAAACAGCAGTATCTTTCATCTATGGGAGAATATAGAACAATGTGAGCTCCATGCTCATGCTTTCAAGGCTGTCTGCCAAGCAGCCAGATTATTCACTGTCATCATATCCTCCTCTAGGAAAGGAAAAGTTTATGGAAAGATTTTAACTTCTGTTCTCAGGAGTAGATTGACAATCTGCCACATGCAAAGAACACTAAGATTTAGTTCAAAACCTAGCTGTGATACTACCTCTGGAAAGTCACTTAATATCCCTTACCTCAGTACCCTTATTTGTAAAAAGAAATTATATGATTTCTAAGGTTTATTACAAATCAAAATTAATGCTTCTATGATAGATGATGCTTAACAGATTCAATGAAGGTATCATTTATACAGTGCTTTACATTTGTCTTATTTGATTCTCACAACAACTCTGTGAAATGGGTGCTTCATTTATAAATGAGGAAACTGAGACAGAGAGGTTCAGGGACTTGCCCAGGCTTACATAATTAATGTACCTGAAACTAGATTTGAACTCAGGTCTTCCAGTGTTCCATTCACTGTACCTCTTAATTACTAAGAGACAATTCACATTACAAGAAAAGAGGTATTTGGTAGATGGGGAGTCTATCCTTTGTTGCTAAAGATTTGAAAAGTCAGCGTGACTGTAAATGTGCAAAATGTTGATATTGGTAATGGGTGAAAAAGTTATTAGGCAATTAAGGAATCATCCATGTAGCCAATTATTTTATTGCATTTATTTTTCCTCCTAGGAATAAGGGGATTTATATAACCCTCCGCTCCCCACCAATATTTTATCAAAAAAGAATTGAATATTGTCAGAGATTTCATTAATCATGAAAAGAACTCTGCTACTTCTTTGCCTGTAGGAAAGTCTCCAAATCTCATGTTTCTTAATTGAAATTGTTTTCTAGGCAATCGATTTGATGTTTCAATGCTTTTCTGTTATTACCATTTTCAGAAAAAAAATGTAGTGTCCATTGATTGTTAGTTTCACAACATCATTTTTTCCCCTTAGTGTCTTTTGGTCCTGAACTAAAGCTTTCCAATTACAAGAACAACAACCTGGATCACATTCAACATTTTGTATCAGCATTGCTGGCATCTATGTACATACAGGGCTACTTTTAGGGAGTAAAATGAGCAAATTGGTCTGCCTTATGTGAGTAAAATAAAACTTTGTAAAACCATGAATGGGTGACTTTAATAAGCAAAATTTCAATAATCAGGTGATTTTAAACAAGTATAAAAATTATAATGGAATACTTTCCTTTGATTGGTAACAACTGATTGTTACATAGGGTTCACTTCTTATTTCCATGGATTATCATCATATCACTGTGATGTTTTTGAACATACACATACATGTTAATTAATAATGGTGTTCCTTTACTGACCCTCCACATTTTTTATTCTTGGTGAGGGAAATATAGATATTTACCACTGTCCCAACCAAAAATTTCAATAGTATTTCTTAGGCATAAACAACCCAAAAAATTTCCAGTAAAGATGGATGGAGCCAAGATTCTGGATTAAAGTCAGGGACTCTCCCAAGCCTCTCTCCACCCTTGTAAATCCCTTTATATAATAACTGTAAACAAATCTAGAGTGGCAGAACCAACAAAAAAGATGGAGTGAAGCAATTTTCTAGCCCAATACAACTTAGAAGTTCTGCAGGAAAGATTTGTTACACCAAGGTGACAGTGACTCAGAGTCAAGCACAGGCCATCCCAATGAAGTCCAGCCACTAGCAAACCAAGAACAGACCTCAGGGTGACTGAATCAGGGGGAGCAATCATGGTTTCTAAACTTCCTAACCCATAAACACCGAAGTCCTTAGTAAGAAAGGACTGTCACACCAGGCTGACAGTGCAGCACAGTTCACCACAGCTGATGTCAAGACCACCCAAGCCCCATCCTTTTGAAGCCCCTGAATCAGTAGCATTTGTTGATGCTAACAGAGATCTCAATCCATAGACAGAGAAGGGATCAAATAACTGGTCAGAAGAACATTGCAGGATAATCTTGGCTAGCACTAAGGTAGGATCCTATTGCTTTGCCCATACACAAATCCAAGTCAGAGTTCTGAGTGACAATCTCAACGTGAGAAAAAACACTAGCACACATTACCACAGTGGAGAAAGTACCTTCCTCACAATTCTGAGAAGAAAAGAGGAATTGTGATAATTAAGAGACCAGAACACAGGACAGGAGAGTAGCACCAATCATGATCTCATAGCATCTTGGAAGAACTGAAAACTTCAGGTTCCTAGAAGTATCTCTGAAAACAGTTGGGAAAAATTCACTGAAATTTGGGACAATGCAGCCTCAACCCTGGAAGCAGAGCACTGCTTCTTTTTATTTATTTATTTTACTGAGGCAATTGGAGTTAAGTGATTTGCCCAGGGTCACACAGCTTAGGAATGTTAAGTGTCTGAGACCAGATTTGAACTCAGGTGCTGCTGACTTCAGGGCTGATGCTCTATCCACTGCTCCACCTAGCTGCCCCAGCAGAGCACTACTTCAACAAATAGTTAATAGTCATTTAATAGATTGGGAAAATGAAAAAGCAACAGAAAAAAAAATTGACCATAGAACGCTACTGTGGTGAGAAGGAAGATCAAACGACACTTTCACAAAATAGTAACAAAGTCAAAACTCCAAGAAAAATGTGAGTCTCAAACCATAGAAGAGATCAAAGAGAATTTTGAAAATCATGTAAGAGAGGTAGAAATTTATCTTAATCTACAGGATAATAAGTGGGGATAAGGAATTGGAAATTGAGAACATGTCCATCAATTGGGGAATGGACAAAAACATGGTGGTATTTGATATTGTGCTTTGAGAAATGATAAGCAAGATGCTCTCAGAAAAATCTGGAAAGATTTCCATGAATTGATGCAAAGGTATAGTGTATAAAGTAAAAGCAACATTGTAAGATGATCAGCTATGAATGACCTAACTAGCCTCAGCAATACATATTTTTGCATTCTTAATTTTTCTTGAGGTTTTTTGATTTGTTTGTTGTCATTTTGGGGGGAGGGAGCAATCTATATTTTTTCTTACAACATGAATATTATGGAAATATTTTGCATGAATGCAGTATAACCTGTATCACCTTGCTTGCCTTCTCAATGAGGGGATCTGGGGAAGGAGGGAGGGAAAGAATTTGAAACATACAGTTTTAAAAATTAACCTTAAAATTGTTTCAAATGTAATTGTGGAAATATGAAATACTAATATAAATATGTAGACCATATATATTACATATAATATATACCTATACATACAAAAAATCTTTTCAGCAAGGTTTTCAAAGATCTGTGCATACAATTATTGGCTAGAATGGATTTTCAGGAGCAATAAAGCATATTTTTCTTTTCCTTTTTACCCTTGAATTTCAATCAAGCCTATCATTCCAATTCCTCTGTCATATCCATATCTGCACTTTTTCTATTTCTGTTCCTAAAATTGCAAAGCATAGGTAAAAAATGGCAATATACTGACTGGAAACATGATAAGACAAGTTGACAACTACTTATTGAATAGCTAATATGTGAGAGGTATTGTGCTGAACATTGAATTAAAGAATTTAGAGAACTGTAGATTCATATTAACTAATCTCATGTACCTACATTTTCCCCACTCTTTTGGACTTTGTTAATTTCCTATTGGATTTCCCAGTACAACTGCTCTAAAGCATATTCCTTAAATCAATATAACCAGCAGTCTTCTTATTCTCAGCAGATGTTACTTTGCCTCTCACTTTAGAGAGAAAACAAGCCATATGACAATTCTTCACCTCCCTTTTCAGCATAACAATCCACACCTTTCTTTGTGACTTAAAATCTCTGTATAGCTTTACTTATCATTCTTTTCCTAATTTGTTCTCATCTCAGAAGAAAAAGTTATTTTTTTCTCTTAGATTAACTTGTAAACCAAATCCTTTTTCATGATTTTAAGCCATCAATTATTTCCATGTTCTTTCCACAGTTTCTAGCTCATTGCAAATCAACACACCACTATGCCCAAGGATATCTGAGAAATTTGTCAGTTACCATCATAATTACACAGAGCTTTGTTCAAATTCTGCAAGCTCTCAATTAGTCAGATTCCTCTTTAAGACTATATGATACACAGAGAAGTATCTCACTAGGATCTCCTTTTAATGGTGATATTACAAGTCTATTTTGTTTTAAAAAGTAAAAAAAAAAAAAAAAAAAAAAAACTATCTTTGCATGAAAAGGTACAGAAAGGGTTAGCCTTGGAATTGGAAAGACCCAAGTCCAGAACTTCTCTCTGAAACATATTAGTTGTATGACTATGAACAATTCACTTAATGATTCAGTGTCTCCAATAAACTTCTTAAAATGATAAAATACAAATAAGATACTGTTCTGCATCAGTATGTCATCCCAATATGATGCAGGCAGAGTGTCTGCAATACTGTCTTTTAATGAGGAGGATACAGGAAATCTATTTCTAGGAAAATAATTTATGAGTATAAGTAAAAGAGAGACTTTACCTTAGAAAATTTCTTTCCTTTTCCCCATGCCTCCATTACCTTTTTTTAATTAATTAATTAACTAATTAATTTTTAATAGATATTGTTTTATGAATCATGTTGGGAGAGAAAAATCAGAACAAAAGGGAAAAAAACATGGGAGAGGAAAAAAACAGAAAAAAAGTGAACACAACATATGTTGATTTACATTCCATGTCCTTAGTTCTTTTTCTGTACACAGATGGCCTTTTCTCTCTAAAATCTATTGGGATTGCCTTGGATCATTTAACCACTGAGAAGAACCAAGGTTTTTAGAGTTGATCATTGCTTATTTTTGCTGTTATTGTGTAAAATGTTCTGGTTCTCTTTGTTTTGCTAAGCATAAGTTCATGTAAATCTTTCTAGGCCTTTCTAAAATCAGCTTGTTCATAATGTTTTTTTTTTTTTTTGTAGAACAATAACTTTCCATTATCTTCATATACCACAACTTATTCAGTCATTCCCCAGTTGATGCGCATCTTCTAATTTTCCAGTTTTTTGCTACCACAAAAAGAGCTACAAACATTTTTGTGCATGTGGGTCCTTTTCCCTCCTTTATGATTTCCTTGTGGTACAGACTCTGTAGTGACTTCCCTCACCTCTTACTGTGATAGGTGCTGGGATTACAAAGACAAAAATGAGACAATGATACCTTAGCTTTTGAAGATCCATCTACATTCTATTTGGAAGATACAGTGAGATAAGTTTGAGGCAAAACTAAGAATTGTGAACTGGATAAATGAAGACTAGTGACAGGCATTGCCCATGCTGTCACATCAAACTCCACATACAAAGATTGAAAGTATTCCACAACCCCTTTGCACAAAAGAATAAAATATGACAATGTTGTAGACCAATAAAAATGTACAAAATAGGGCTGTAAAACAAGATGAGGTTTAATTCCTTGGGATATATAGCACTTTACAAGAATGGAAAGGTCTAATCTTATAACAAAGTACTTACTTTTGTGTCAACATTTGGGTAATTGATCAAGTGATTTGCTCTTTTTGGACAATTATTTGAGCAGTTGAGGGATTCAAATGAAAGAGAATAAAAAAAGGGACTTGGTCATGGATCTTTCAATTTCTCCCTTTCTATAGACTGGTTCACTATATTTTCAAACATGATCATATCTCCTCCATCTTCAAAACAAAAAAAAAACTGTTACTTTATTTATCTGTCCCTGAATCTTCTATTCCTTTGTGGCTAAACATTTTGTGAAGGCTATCTGCAATGGATGCCTCTTCCTTTTTCTCAGCCTCTTAATTGTCTAAAGTCTGGCTTCCAAGCTTATCACTCTAAAGCAAAATGTCCTCTCCAAAGGTACTAACAATCTCTTGATTTCCTGTCTTTTTCTTTTCTCAGTTCTCATTCTTCCTGATGTCTCTTCAATCCTTGAGACTATTGATTACTCTCTTCTCCATCATACTCTCCTTTCTCTAGGTTTTCATGACACTGTTCTTGCCTGATTCTCCTCCTATACCTCTGACCCTTCCTTTTCCTCTGTCTCCATCACTGGACCTTTACCTAAGTCATACTTGATAAATGTGAGTATGCCATAGGGCACTTTCCTGGACTTTCTTCTCTTCTATCCCTTCACTATTTGACTTGGTGACCTTATCAGCTGCTCTCCAAAATTCAATTATCTATTTACTAATGACCATCAAATTTACTTTTACATTTCTCCTCTCTCTCCTATTTACAATCTCATAGTTCCAAGATCATGTAGGATTACTTCAAGTGGATGTCCTATTGATATCTAAAAAGTGACATGAACAAGACTGAAATCATCATTTTTTACCCCAAATCCTCCCATCTTCCTAACTGCTGTACTTATAAAGGATATCACTATCTTCCCAGTTACCTGGTCTTGTAACTTAGGCATTATCTTCAACTCCTCACTTTCAACCCAGTTTCTCCTCTCTACCCCTCAAAAACCAATTAGTTGCCAAGTACTACTACTTTTACTTTGTTGATAATTCTTGAATGTGATCCTTTCTTTCCTTTGGCACTGCCACAATTATGGATTATGGCAATAACTTGCTGGTTATTATCCCCATACTCTCCCCATTTCATTTAATATTTCATTCAGTTGTCAAAGTGATTTTCCTAAAATGTATATTCAGTCATGTCATCTGACTTCTCATTAAATTCCAGTGGCTCCTTATCACCTCTAGGACAATATATATGCTCTTTTTTGGCATTAAAGAATCCTTCATAATTTGCCCCTCTCCACCTTACTTTTTCCAGTCTTACACCTTACACCCCTTTATGTACTCTATGATACAGTGACTAGACTCCTGATTATTACTTAGATAGGAAACTGTGTGTCCTCATTCTGAGTATTTTTTTTTACTGGTTGTCGTCCATTAATGAAATTCTCTCCCTCCTTATCTTCACCTTCTAACTTCCTTGACTTCCTTCATGCTCAATTTAAAATTCTATCATCTACAAGAAATTTTTATTGATCCCCTTTAGTTCTAACACTGTGTTTCACTTTGTTAGTAATTCCTGATTTATTACCTATACAACTTATTGGTATATGTTTGTTTCCATGTTGTTTTCCCTTTAGACTGTAAGAGTAGTCTTGTTGAGAGCAGAGATTGCTCTTCCCCCTTGCTTTATATTCCTAGCACTTAGCACAGTGCTTGGAACATAATAAGTAGTTAAATAAATATTTATGCAGTGACTGACCTGATAAAACTCTTCCATTTGAGCAAGGAGAGTGGGTACTCAGTTGCATATTTTCATTATTTTTGCTTGACTGATAATCTTTTATATAATTTATAATATTAATAAGGTGATAATTGAATAATTATAGTTTGAAAGTCATTTGCACAGACCTGAAGCTACAGGATTTATTCCATTCAGCTTTGCAATGGAGATGACCTCTGAATAAACTTTGAAGTGGTATAAAAACTCTGAAAGTCAGTTCTTCAATCTTCTTTCATTTTCCCCCAAAAAACTAGCATATCTAAAAAAGAAACAAGAAATAAACTGTAAAGATTTAGCTACTCCTTTAACAAATTCTCCTAAAAATCTCTTCTTTACTGTCAAATTTTTCTTACTTAAAAATCCATTAATTAAAGTTAAAATTTTGTTTTAGCCAATTAAATATTTTTCAAAATTTTTAGTTCCAAATTCTATCCTACCCTCCTTCTACTCCCCCCTGCCAGAGGTAGTAAGCAATCTGATATAGGTTATATATGTGCAATTATGTAAACCATTATCATATTAGTCATTTTGTGGAAGAAAACTTGAAAAAAAGATGGCATTCAGATGCCATCAGTTGTTTCTCTGAGGCAGATAGCATTTTTCAACATGAGCCCTTTGGGATTTTCTTGGATCATTGCATTACTGAGAATAGCAATGTTATTCACAGTAGTTCATTATTCAATGTTTCTGTGACTGTGTACAAAGTTATCCTGGTTCTGTTCACTTTGCTCTGTGTCAGTTCATATAAGTACAGGATTTTCCAAAGTCATGCTATTCATCATTTCTTTTAACACAATAATATTCTATTATAATTACACACCAGAGTGCCAAACTACTTAAGTAAACTGAATTCTTTGTCTTATTATCTTATTTGCTTCACTTTAAACCCATTACTATCTGGTTTCCTCCTCCACCATCCTACTGGAAACATTTTCTGGAAGCTCAATAATATCTGTCTAATCAAACATTAAATTGAGTGTTTTTTAAAAAATCTTAATTACCTTTAATATTAGACAATCAACAATGTTTTTTTAAGTACTGTGGCAGGAACTGTGACATATATAGTTTTTGACAATGTCAACTACCCCTTGAAATTCTCTCCTTCCCTGATTTCTACAGCACTAAATTTCCTTGGCTATTTTTGCAAGTCTAAGATTCTTCTTTCTTTTTCATGGAATCCTCTTACCACCAATCGCTAAAATGTATTTGCTAAGGATTTACCTTGTCTTTTTTTTTCCATCACCTTATACTCCCAACTTTTGAGATCTATTATATTCCCATTACTTTAATGAACTCCACATTACTTAAATCTTTGTTTGACGTTTTCTTGTCTTTAAAGATTGAGTTCCATATTTTAATTTCCTGCTGAATATGTCCAACTGAAGTCCTAATGTCAACTAAAGCTCAACATGTCAAAAATTAGAATTATTCTTCATTATCTATGCCACCTCACCTCTTGACATTTCTGTTTCAATAATCTTACCTTGTCATAAGACGCAAGCCCAGAAGCTTGAGAGGTTTTTTGATATTCTCTTTTTCTATTGCCTCCATATCCAATCAAATATTGCATCCCATGCTTTCCCCCCACTTAGTCTCCAATGTCAATTAGGTATTTTTTAGATACAAACCTTCACCATCCTTTCGGACACTACTCCTAGATAAATCTTATTTTTATTATATTATTCCTATGTTCAAAAATCTCAAATTGCTCTTCATTATCAAATAAATCCATGGAGGAAATCAATGTTCACAATCTGGCTAAAGACTAACTTTTGTTTTAGTTTTAAGAACATAGAACTCATATTTTAATCTGGACTGTTTTATAGCTCATCAAACATGTATTGAGCTCTCTTTGCATTTTAGGTCTCAAAGTTCTCTCTTCTTGGAATGCCCTTTCATATTCTTAGTTTGCATTTTGCTCCTTTATACTTTCAAAGAGGCAAGAAACTGGAAATTGAGTGGATACCCATCAGTTAGAGAATAGCTGAATAAGTTATGGTAAATGAATATTATGGAATATTATTGGTCTATTAGAAATGACCAGCAGGATGATTTTGGAGAGGTCTGGAGAGACCTATATGAACTGATGCTAAGTGAAATGAGAAGAACCAGATCATTGTACATGACAGCATCAATATTAAAGATGATTAATTCTGATGAATGTGATCCTTTCCAACAATGAGATTACTAATGACAATTCCAATGATCTTGTCATGAAGAGAGCAATCTACATCCAGAGAAAGGACTGTGGGGACTGAATGTGGATCACAACATAACAGTCTAATTCTTTTTGTTGTTGTTCACTTGCATTTTGTTTTCTTACTCATTTTCTTTCCTTTTTGATCTGATTTTTTCTTGTGCAACAAAAGAATTGTACTAATATATTTACACATATTGTATTTAACATATATTTTGACATGTATAACATATATTGGATTGCTTGGCATCTAGGGGAGGGTGTGGGGGGAAGGAAGGGAAAATCTGAAACACAAGGCTATGGAAGGGTCAATGTTAAAATATTATCCATGCATATATTTTGAAAATAAATAAATAAATAAATAAATATAAATATACTTTCACTGAATATGCCAACTGTAAGTTACCTTTCCCTCCTCCCCTGGGTCTTTTAGCATTTATTAGTCATTGCTTCAATATTTTTGTATGTATCTTACCTCCCTTATAGAATTGAGAATTTCATGATATCACAGAATACATCTTACATGTTCTTAGATAAAATTTGGGGTCCTTACAATATCTGATATGATATATTTACACTTTGAAGGTACTCAATACCTATTTTTGAATGCATGTTTGATGAATGAATGAATGAATCTTAACATTGTTTTAATGTTTCTTATTCTTAAGACAGAAAATGTGGTTGAAAATCAAAAGTGACAGCAGAGAAATAAATTCCATAGATTAAACTTTAACTCATCTTACATGAGTTCCATCTCCATCTACCCTGATAAAACCATATTCTCCTTAAAATTAACTTGTCCAGGGCAGCTAGGTGGTGCAGTGGTTAGAGCACCAGCCCTGACGTCAGGAGGACCTGAGTTCAAATCTGGTCTCAGACACTTCCTAGTTGTGTGACCCTGGGCAAGTCACTTAAAACCCCAATTGCCTCAGCAAAAAAAAAAAAAATTAACTTGTCCAAGGGCTTATGTATTGTGACTAATGCCAAGGCATTTAACTTCTATAGGCCTGTTTCTTCATCAGTAAAACAAGCATTTACTTCAAATAACCTATAAATTATTTTCAGGATATGTAATTAAGATACTATAATCCATTGAAAGAGAATTAAAATAATAAACTATACTTATTTTAAGGAAAATCATTTTTATAACATTTTAGAGATCAGATGATTCTGGATATGGAGAGTCAAGAGGACTTAGATGCAATCGAATCCTTCCCCTGTTTTTTTGTAGGTGTGTACTCATGGCAAGTCTATCAGAGCCTCAGTTTCTTAAATGGGAGTAATATCTGTAGTTATTACTAACATAGTCACATAATGAAGCTCAAATAATATATGGAAAGCACTGGACAACTTGTTAGTATATATTGATATCAATTACTATCCAATAATACAACAAACTTTTTAGCGCTTACTGATTAGATCACTGGACTGGGTGCCAGAGATATTGATAGTGATAGAAAACACTTTGCTGACATAATTGGTTCATTTCATTCATAATCCTGGCAGCCATACTAAGGGTTGAGTATATTAAATCAAAGGATCACTGTATTTGCTATGTGATTTCAAAGTTTTCTCTAAAACACTTGTTTTATTAATACATATAACTCTTCCTCTCTTTCCCCTTCTTGTTTTTTTTTTTATTTTCCTTCTACTTTCTCTATCTTCTTCCTTCTCTCTGATCTCCTATTCTTCTCATTCTTCTACCCTCCCTTTTCCTCTTCTCTTCTTTTTCCTCTTCCTCCTATTAAACACAGTAGAGGTAGTGATGAAGAAGAAAGGTAAGACCCAGACAAATAGATAATCCCCCTAGCTTTTTTATAGAAACCCCCTAACTCACTTGCAATCAATACATTACTCATTTGAACTTTATTGCTGCTTCATAATATGTTATATTCAAAATGTACTCTTTTCCTACAATCCACCTTTCATTGTGCTTCTACTTTATAGGTCTCTCATTTTTTCTCTTTCAAAGAATAGATTTTGACTCATAATCATAGTTTATAGACTGCTCCCACATTAGACTTTTCTCATCTTTCCCTAATTTCATCTCTTTATTTTCATCTCTTCTCTTTATGTAATATTTGTCATTTTGCAGTAAGTACTAGAGGATAGTGTTTTGTTTTTAAAGAAGCATTTTGATAAATTCTATTATTTAATCAACAAGTATTTAGTAAGCTCCTTCTATGTGCCATATCAGCAGGTGAAAATTCAGCATATTGAGTTTTTGTTCTTTACATAAAAAAGACCATATCATAACCACACACCAGGTTAATGACAGGTATGAAGTATAGACTCCTAAGGGAATCTGAAAAGAAGAGTGTGAAATAAGAAAAAGTGAAGAAAATTGAAAATGATTATAGGAGACTATGGGCAACAGTGAGAGGCAAATTGAGAGTGAACATGAGGATATTTCAAATGAAGAATAAACAGGGTGAAACTGAAGTCTGAAAAGTCTGTAAGACCCTTAAGAATAAAGTTTAGATTATAATCCTTAGCAAAACTTCAAACTTTTGTTCAATTACTTTTCATATTTTTAGCCTGTCAAATGTTTAATTAGTTATTTTTTTAAAAAGCACCCTCTCCTTAAAAGAAATAAGCAAGTAAAGACATAATAAAACAACTTAGGGTATTGAAAGCCATCTATAATATTGGCTTTCAAAATGACCTTTGCTGACCAACTTCCATCATGCTTCCTTCTCTTTGTTGTGATGCTAGAAGTCGTTATACTAAGGCATAATTGATATACAGAAAAATGTCATCAGCTTATGTTTATTGGATATCTTGCTTTATTTATTCAGTTCAGCATTATCTTTAAAATGACTTTTTTTTTTTTTTTTTGCTTTTTGCTGAGGCAATTGAGGTTAAGTGACTTGCCCAGGGTCACACAGCTAGGAAATGTTAAGTGTCTGAGACCAGATTTGAACTCAGGTCTTCCTGATTTCAGGGCTGGTGCTCTATCCACTGCGCCACCTAGCTGCCCCTAAAATCACTTTTAAGCCAAAAGTAAAACAACAACAGCATTTATATTTTATGAAATTTCCAAATATTTTTTCCTTTTCAAAAAATCATAATTTGACATAAAAGTGTTCTCATCAAAATTTCTAAGGAGTTGACATTTCTTAGGTTTCACTAGTGACTATTAAACATTTATATATCTCAAGTTATATTTTAAGGAATGCTAAGCAAAACAAACAAGGTAATCTATATTTTTACTAACAAAACCATAAGATCATAGCTCTAGAAGCAGAAAAGACAAGAGGTCTAAAACCCTCTCTTTTTTTTTTAAACATTTTTTTTATTTTATTTGCATAACATATGTGTGGGTAATTCTTCAACAATAACCCTTACATACATTTCTGTTACAAATTTTTCCCCCCAGCTCCCCACCCCTCTCCCCTAGATGGCAGGATATCCACTACATGTTAATTATGTTAATATATTGGCAAATCGCATATATGTATACATATTTCCACACTTATCATTGTTGTGCAAGAAAAATCTTATCTACACAAAAAATATATCAGATAAAGGAAACACAATGTAAGCAAACATCAATCAAGGAGTATGAGAATGTTATGTTGTGGTCCACATTTCACATCCCTCTCTCTGGGTGTATATGGCTTTCTTCAGTGAACAATTGGAGGTGGTTTGAAACATTTCATTGTTGAAGAGAGCCATGTCCATCAGAATTGATCGTCATATAGTACTGTTGTTGCTGTGTATAATGATCTCCTGGTTCTGCTCATTTCACTCAGCATCAGTTCATGTAAGTCTCTCCAAGCCTCTCTGAAATCATCTTGCTGATCATTTCTTACAGAAAAATAATATTTCATAATATTCATATACCATAATTTATTCAGCCATTCTCCAATTGAAGGGCATCTATTCAATTTCCAGTTTCTAGCCACTACAAAAAGGGCTGCCACAAACATTCTTGCACGTGTGGGGCCCTTTCCTTCCTTTATGATTTCTTTGAGATATAAACCCAATAGAAATGCTGCTGGGTCAAAGGGTATACACAGTTTGATAACTTTTTGAGCGTAGCTCCAAATTGTTCTCCAGAATGGCTGTATGCGTTCACAGCTCCACCAACAATGCATCAGTGTCCCAGCCCTCCCACATCCCCTCCGACATTCATCATTAACTTTTCCTGTCATTTTAGCCAATCTGACAGGTGTGAAGTGGTACCTCAGGGTTGTCTTGATTTGCATTTCTCTGATCAATAGTGATTTGGAGCACCTTTTCATATGACTATAAATAGTTTTAATTTCATCCCCTGAAAATTGTCTGTTCATATCCTTTGACCATTTATTGATTGGAGAATGGCTTAAATTTTTATAAATATGAGACAATTCTCTATATATTTTAGAGATAAGACCTTTATCAGAACCCTTAGATGTAAAGATGATTTCCCAATTTATTGCTTCCCTCCTAATCTTGACTGCATTGATTTTGTTTGTACAAAAACTTTTTAACTTAATATAGTCAAAGTTATCTATCTGGTTTTCAATTAAGAGTTCCAGTTCTTCTTTGGACATAAATTTATTCCATCTCCATAGGTCTGAGAGGTAAACTATATTACATTCCTCTAATTTACTTATAGTATCACTCTTTATATCTAGATCATGAACCCATTTAGATCTTATCTTTGTATGTGGTGTTAGATGTGGGTCAAGCCCTAATTTCTTCCACACTAGTTTCCAGTTTTCCCTGCAGTTTTTGTCAAATAGTGAATACTTATCCCAAAAGCTGGGGTGTTTGGTTTTATCAAAGATTAAATTGCTATAGTTATTGCCTAGTTTGTCTTGTGATTCTATCCTATTCCACTGATCGACTACTCTATTTCTTAGCCAGTACCAAATGGTTTTGATGACCGCTGCTTTGTAATATAGTTTTAGATCTGGTACAGCAAGTCCACCATTGTCAGCCTTTTTTTTCATTAATCCCCTTGAAATTCTTGACCTTTTGTTTTTCCAAATGAACTTTGTTATCATTTTTTCTAGATCTGTAAGATAATTTCTTGGGAGTTTGATTGGTATGGCACTAAATAAGTAAATTAGTTTGGGTAATATTATCATTTTTATTATATTCGCTCGTCCTACCCATGAGCATTTTAAGTTTTTCCAATTGACTAGGTCTGATTTTATTTGTGTGAAAAAGGTTTTGTAGTTTAGTTCATATAGTTCCTGACTATTCCTTGGCAGATAAATTCCCAAATATTTTATACTATCAACAGTTATTTTGAATGGAATTTCTTTTTGTATCTCTTGCTGCTGAACTTTATTGGTAATATATAAAAATGCTGATGATTTATGTGGATTTATTTTGTATCCTGCAACTTTGCTAAAGTTGTGAATTGTTTCTAGTAGTTTTTTAGTTGAATCTTTAGGGTTCTCTACGTATATCATCATATCATCTGCAAAGAGTGATAATTTGGTTTCCTCATTACCTACTCTAATTCCTTTAATCTCTTTTTCTTCTCTTACTGCCAAAGCTAACATTTCTAAGACAATATTAAATAATAATGGTGACAGTGAGCAGCCTTGTTTCACTCCTGATCTTATTGGGAATGGTTCTAGTTTGACTCCATTACATATGATGCTTGCTGAAGGTTTTAAGTAGATGCTACTAATCATTTTAAGGAAAAGCTCATTTATTCCTATACTCTCCAGTGTTTTTAATGGGAATGGGTGTTGGATTTTATCAAAGGCTTTTTCTGCATCTATTGAGATAATCATATGGTAAAACCCTCTCTTTTTAAAAAGAGAGGAACTGAAGCCATGACAGTTAAGTGACTTGGAGTAATATGACTTCATCACCAAAGGTAACATTTGAACCCATGCTCTTTAACCCAAGAATCAATGATTCTCACTGAATTCTACCAGTGTGTTTGATAGCAATTTGCTCAGCACTAACTTCTTTGTAATCTATCCAAACCCTGAATACAGAATTTATTTAAACAAACCAATGAATAAATAAATAAAAGAATTTAATTGTGAACACATCATCTATCAAATATTTGTCTGTGTCTTGCTTTCTTCTCTATCACTACCTCTACTATGTTTAATAGGAAGATGAGCAGAAAGAAGAATGGAAGAGGAAGAGAGAGGGTAGGAGGAGGAAAATGGGGAGAGAAGGCAGAAGATAGAGAAAGGAGAAGGAAAAGAAAGAAGATGAAAGAGAAGAGGAAAGAGAAGAAGAGTCATATGTATTAATCAAACAAGTGTTTTAGAGAGAACTTTCAAATCACAACTAACTCTTGTAACAACCTTTCATGTAGTTATAGATACTTAATACATATTTTCTGATTCATAAAGTATTAGATAATATGCATATTATTGTCCTCATTTTACAAAAGAGAAAACTGAGATGCTCTGACAGATTAAAGAACTTGAGTAGCAAATTGCAGTTAGTAAATGGTGGAGATTTGAATGAAAGTCTTGTGCCTTCAACTCCAATTCTCTTTCCACTATTGCATACATTTCCCACCATTAATCACACTTTTAAGTTAGATTTTTAAGGACTGGAAATTCAAAGGAACTGGGAAACTTGGTGTTCTTTTATTCAGAATGTAGCTATAGCAATTGTAATATAGTTTATTGCTATCTACATCTATATTGAAAGGCTAGCTGTTAAAAGGCAGTTCATTTCCTTTATAGATTTTGTTTGTGCTTCAGATAACAGCTATCAGGTGAAAGAAAAGAAATAGTATAGTATATCTAGATTCAGAGAAAAAAATGTTATACAGAAGCTGTACTATCTGTATGCCTTTAGGCAAGTCACATCACTTTACAATTTCTTCATCTACAAAAAGGATCTCAAAGTTTCCTTCTGGCTGAAAATTCTATATTAATATAATGGAGTGCAGCTGGATTTGGAAGTACCCCAAATTATGATTTTTTTCTACAAAAATGATGGATAAGCAATGATTATTTAGCAAATATTAACATTTGAATTTTATTAAAATGACTGCAGAATAGGATTTAAAGCAAAGCTATAGCTCACTTTTCTTTACTCTCTTTTAAGAACATTTAAGTTCTAAAATCCTCTGAATCTAGTATTTATGTCTATTCAACTGCTACCTTCTCCAGTAGTTTCAAAGCTGGAAGCAACCTCAAAAGCCCTCATGATTATATTTGCTGTAATTGCTAAACAGATAGGACCTTTCTTATCTGAGAAATGGCATTAATTTGCATCCTTAGTACTCCCAAGTAGCACTTAAATATATGACCTGTAATGTCCCTCTAAGGAAATTTTTGGACTTCTGTGATCTGTGACTTGATTTTTTAAATATCGTTTTTACCATTTACTCTTCTCCTCCTCCTAATAAAACAGATAGGAGAAACATTTACAATATATGATAAGGTCTACAGAAAATACCTCAGTGATATACTTCTAATCAAATAAAGTTTAGTCTACCAAAGCATCTTACAAATTTCTCATTTTCCTCTTTTTTATAACTTACCACATATCAAAAGATTGATTGGAAGAACATATTAAGTCATGTCCTTTAAGCAACAAGCAACTGTACTGCTTTGTGTAAGCCTGATTCTTAAAGGAAATTTAGACAATTTATTTCTCATCGAAAATGAACAAAAAAATCAATACTTTTGATTAGCATTAATTATTGATTATGTAACTATTCAGTAGTTTACTATCACACATCCAATTTTTATTTTCGATATTTAACCATTTGTAATTTGTAATTTGTTGAACAGATGTTTGATTCAAACCAATTTGATTTAATAAATATTTATTAAGTACCTACTATGTGAGCATACAAAAACAAAAAATATTTACCCTGAAGGAACTTAGATTTTACTTTTTGGAAAAAAAGGAGGCAGAGAGAAATAACATATGGAGAAATAAATGCTAAGTAATTTCAAAGAGAAGTGAAAATAATAATTGAGGAAATTAGAATTTATTAATTTCTTTTATATACTAAGTATAAGAAGATAAAACATCATTTTCTTAGGGAGTTCACATTCCGATGTGGGCAGAAAACACACAAACAACTGTGTTTGTATAATTGTATATTTGTATAATCTCAGAGAGAGTACACTGATTTTAAAGAGGATTGGGAATTATGTTTTGTGGAAGGTGGGGTTTTTGTTGAGCCTTGAAAAAAGCTATGAGAAAGAGAGTTTCAGGCAAAGGAAGAAGGACAGTGACAATTCTGTATTTGGAGATCAAGTGTCTTTTGAGGAAATACCAAAAAGGCCAAATTCTCTGAATCATAGAGTATGTGGAGAGGAGTGAGATATAAGAAGACTGGAAAGATAGGATGGGAATAAGTTAGGAAGGGTTTTAAAGTAAAAAAGGATGTTTACCCAGAAGGTATCAGGATACAACTGGAGCTTATTGAATATAAGACTGACATGCTGAATTTGTGCTTTAAAACCTACCACTTTAATAGATGGTTCGAAGATGAATTGGACTAAGGAGAAATGAGTCAAGAAGGTTGATATTGAAGGATATTGAAATATCATACACTTACACTAGAGTGGTGGCAGTGTCAGAAAATAGAGAAGGATTATTTTTAATAGAATTGCTGTGGAAGCCAAGCCAAGATGGTAGAATGAAGGTCGAAACTCACCCCAGGTACCCCAAATACTTTTTTTTAGCTCTTTTTGTAGCTGGCCAATTGAATTTCTTGATTCAATGCATTCTTTTTCCATTTTGCCAGTTTTATTTTTCAGTGAATTGTTGTCTTTTTCCAATTCACCAATTTTGTTTTTCAGTTCACCATTTTTATTTTCCAGCGAATTGGTGATTTTTTCCAATTCACCAATTTTGTTTTTCAGTGAACTATTTTCTTTTTCCAATTCACCAGTCCTGTTTTCCATTTTTTGATATTTCTGTTGCCCTGATCTTAATTTATTTCCCCATTCTTCTTCTAGCTCTCTTTTGAGATTCTTAATGCAATCATCCAGGTAAGCCTTCTGAAAGGGAGACCAACTTAAGTCTGCCTTTGTGGCTTCATCTGGGATTGTTTTCATAATGTCAGGATCTGGGGACTGTTCTATTTTTTCTCCATAAAAGCTTTCTATGGTGAGAGCTCTCTTCTGCTTCTTGCTCATGATTTAAAGTTGGGATATTGGTCAAAAGCAGAGAAAACTGCAACAATTTGTATTTGCCCTGGGGTAGTTTGCCGAGTTAACTTCCGGTCTGAGGCTGGTCGGGCTAGATTTGCACTATGACCACGTTTTCAGCTGCTCTCGATCCACCCTTTACCAAAGGCAGATCTGCCAAAGCACCTGCCCGCAAGCAGAGCAAAGTGGCCCAGGCGTCTCCCAGGGGCTTCCTTGGTGCCTCAAATGCACCCCTCTATCGCAGCCCTGACTTCCGCCCCGGCTGGAGTCTGATTGGACCAGCAGCCGATTTCCCCTGAGGCTCACCTTCTCCGGAGTTCTTTCAAGGTAGATTTTTGATAGAAGTGGGTTGTAGTCCAAAAGTTTGGAGGAGTGCTCACTCAAAAACCAGCTCTAAGGCTCACTTTGTCTGGGTTTGAGGGAAGGTCCCAAGGAGTTCACAGAGAAAGTTGTCTGCTCTTCACCATCTTGGCTCTGCCCCCCCCAATACTTTTTTAAAGAAAGACTCTAAACAAATTTTGGAGCATCAGAAATGACAAAAAGACAGAATGCAATAATTTTCCAGAGAAAGGTGGCTTGGAAGGTCATCAGGAGGGATTTGTTGAGTGTATCTGGAATGCAATTACAAGGCAGGCCCCATCAGCACAGCCTAAAGTCCAGAAAACAAGAAAGAAGTGATGAGGCCTTTGAATCTTTTTGAATAAAAAAAATCAGGGGAGGAAGTGGCCAATAGCAAAACACTTTTTGAAAAGGGATAGGGTGAAAGGAAAGAAAGAATAAATGTGAGGAAATACAGTTAGCAATATTAATTATAAAAAAATGGAAATTTCTCTGATATAAACAATTTTTTTCACACATAGAGTGAATTAGTAAAATTTCTAAAAATAAGAGCCATGGCTCAACTGATAACTGATCAAAAGATGTGATGTATGTCCAAAGGATTAAAAATATTTCATGTTTGTGTCATAAAAAGAATTTGGCGAAATTCTTTACATAATATTAGAATTAATTGCTCTGTAAATGTTTGGTGGAATTCACTTGTAAATTGATCTGCCCTAGAGATTTTTTCTTAGGGAATTCATTGATGGTTTCTCCAATTCCTTTTTTTTTTTTTTCTAAAATGGAACTCTTTAAATAATTTATTTCCTCTTCTGTTATCCTGGGAAATTTCTATTTTTGTAAATATTCATCTTTTTCAATTACCTTATCAGACTTCCTGGCATAAGTTGGGCAAAATAGTTCTTAGTTATCTCTAACATTTTTGCATAGCTGTTGATAACTTAGGTTTCTTTCTCTGCTTATTCATATCTTTTAACAATTTATCAGTTAGGTAATTATTCTTAATCTTATAAATTTGATGCAGTTTCTGCTATATTTTAGGAATGAGCCCTTTATCAGAAGTTTTCCCTCAGCTTCCTGTTTCTCTTCCAATTTTAATCTCATTGATTTTATTTTTAAAATGTCATATAATCAAAATTGTACATTTTGTCTCCTATTAATCTCTTATCTCCTTTGTAGTCTTGAATTCTTTCTTGCCGTAAATAGATCTGGTATGTAATTTCTTCCATCTTGTTTTTTCTTTAATCAATAATATTTTATTTTTTCAATTACATCTAAAGATAGTTTTCTACATTCATTTTTGTAAGATTTTTGAGTTACAATTTGTTTTCTCTTTTTCTTCTTTACTTCCTCCATCTCAAAGACAGCAAGCAATTTTTTGTACATTTACATGTATAATCACTTAAAGATATTTTCTTATTAGTCACATGTGAAAGAAAAATCAGAATAAAAGGGAAAATTATGAGGAAAAATAGTAAACAAACAACAAAAACAGTGAAAAATTCATGCTTTAATCTGTATTGTTCTATAAGAAATAATGAGCAGGCTGATTTCAGAAAAGCCTGGAAAAACTTACATGAATTCATGCTGAGTGAAGTGAAAAGAACAAACACTGTACACAGTAACAAGATTATATGATAATCAATTATGATAGATTTAGCTCTTCTCAGTAATAGTCATCCAAGACAATATAGACGAGATAGAAAATGCCATCCCCATTACCAAAATGTTTACTGATTATGGCTTTATTGTATTCTATGAGGTCATGTATTGCTATAGGTCTTCCTCTTCATATTTTTCCAATTAATCCTTTTGATATTTTAGATCTTTTTTTTTGAAGTTCCAGATAAATTTTGTTATTATTATTTCTAGCTCACTGGTAATTTTAGAGAGAGAAGCTCGGGCACTTAACACAATTCCTGGAATCTAGTTGATATGTATTAAATTTGTTGAATTGGTTTAACATGGCTGTTGAAGTCTGTTCCAATTGTTTAGAGATGAAGAGAGCCATCCCTGAGTGTGGACCACAACACAGCATTTTCACTCTTTCTGTTGTTCTTTGTATTTTGTTTTCTTTATCAGTTTTCTTTTTCCTTCTTGATCCGATTTTTCTTGTGCAATAAGATAACTGTATAAATATGTATACATATATTGGATTTAACATATCTTTTAACATATTTAACATGTATTGGACTACCTGCCATCTAGGGCACAAGGTGGGGGAAAGGAGGGAAAAATTTGGAACAGAAGGTTTTGCAAGGGTCAGTGTTGAAAAATTACCCATGCATATGTTTTGCAAATAAAAAGCTTTAACAAAATTTTTAAAAATTAAAATTTAATTTAATTTAAAAAAAACATGGCTGTTGAGATCAGAAGTAGGTTGCAGTTAAAAGAGAAGAAAAGAAGCTCAGTAATGAATGAGAAAAGAAAGGTGGTCTACAATACAAGTAGCACCATTCACATTTTGCAATTAAGAATAGTCTTATAGAAGTGAAATGAATTTCTAAAAGTGACAAAACTACTAAGTGACAGAACGTATTGTCAGAGATATATATTTTGACTTCCAAATCCACTATCCTTTCCACTATAATTCTTTCAATTGCTATGGATCTGAAATTTTTGAAAAGAGGAGAACCCTGTACATAGTTTAACATGTATCAGTGCAACAAATGCTATGTTTAAATGCTATCTATATTCAGTATATTTAATTGTGGTACAGAAATTAACATTAAAAATGTAGGATCATAGGATTTAGAGCTTAAGACTTTAAGATGTATCCAGACTAGCCCTTTCATTATTTAACGATTCATTAGTTAATTAATTTATTATTTATTTGCTCATTCATTTATTCTTTTATTTAAGAAGTGTATCTCATTCTGTATTTTAAGTCTATTATGTCTCTGGCAAGAGCAAAATGGTGTGATTAATCTTTAGTCCTCTGAACCAATGGTTTTTCAATGCGTTAAACAAAGTGTAAAATCTTTCAGATATTTTTTCTCTATGAAATCATTTTATAAACTGATCTCCTAATACTTCCAAATTTTATTTATTTCACTGCATCACTTCACAGAAATTTTCACACTTTCCAGTAAACATTTCCATTTTTGCATATCTTATATCATAATAATTTCCATTATATTAATATCTTACATATCTTTAACCCTTCCCAAATAGGTGATCATCAAATCCTGTTTTCCAATTTTATCTATATGGAAAGACCTACTTTAAATATTTTTGTGCACATAAGTCCTTTACCTCTTTGCTTAGTCCTTTTAATGCTCCACTTTAGCAGTATTGGGTGAAAAGGTATTCACAACTCAAAAATTTGTGGGCCATAGATCCAAATTCCTTTCTAGAATGTAATTCCTTCATTTTACCAATGGAAATGGATGAGGAAAAGACTCATAGACTAATTGCTTAGTGAATCTAGACAATTAGCCAAATAAAATTTAGTAGAAGGAGAAATCATTTTGGTATCTGAAGAAAGTATCTAAATTAAAATTTGAAAAAATACATTTATTTTTAAAAGTGCACTGAAATTTCATCAAAAAAATTTTAAATATGGAAATCCTATAATAAATGTTAGATTAAATACAATTTAAATTGTATTTAATTACTAATATTAAGTGTGGTTTTAGAAATGATAGATTTCCAGCCACTAATTTTTTCACTGATATGAAAATATCAGTAATATAGATTTTCTGATTTATATAAAAGCCACATACTAGAAAATGGCCAAGTTGATTAAGGGCAAACAAAGTAATGAAGAATTAGTCAATAATGAAAAATATATAATTTAATAAATTTATATGTAGACAAGCTATTTATAAAATATGTTGCTATGTTGCCGCAATTTAAATTGCTCTTTAAAAATAAAATGTGAGGGCTAGGGGAAAAGCACACTAGGTTATCTCCTAACTCTCCATTTAATAGAATAAGTTTGAAAACAACAATAGCAAGCTCTACAGTCACCCATTTTATAAAAGTAGTTTGTATATAGCAGCCCTAAATTGCCTTATTTCACAGTTTACTCTCTTCATCCTGTTGGATTGATCTCTTGGAGACTCTAGGGAAATACACTTTTGAATGTAAGAATTTTAACTGTTACTCTCATATAACTGTCTACTTCTTTTTTTCTTTTATAATTGATCATTTGGGAGAGGAAGATTTGTGTATGTGTGCCTTGTGTGTGTGTGTATGTTTGTATATGTGTGTATATGTGAAGATCTTTACATGGTATTGTCATTTCACAAAATTATTTTAAGCCTTGTCCCCAGTGACTCTTAAGGAATAACAATATTCTTTTGGTGTTAGTATCGAGGCAGAAACCTGGCAAAACCTTGGTAGTGGGTTATTCAGAAGGCTCAGAGCAACTCCTTTTTATTGCAAGAGCTTTGACCAGAATGTAGCAAAAAAAAAAAAAAAAAAAAGGTGGAGTAAAGCAAAAGAAAACCAGTAACTATTAGGTCCTGTGCCATAGGCAAATCACAGGAGTCTAAAATTCTACAATATCCCATTGGGTGCATTCTCTGATATCTCTAACAGTTCTTGGATGGAGAATTTGCCTAAAGAATCAGGTGCTTTGATTGCATGAAGTTATTCTACTCATTTACTCACTAGGAAAATAGGATTTAGAGCTAGAACAGACCTTAAAGATCATTTAGCCCACAAGCCTCATGCTATTGATGGGAGTCTTGCAGAGTTTAAATGCTTTGCCCAAAGTTTCATAGGATAGAAATCTGAGAATTGAAACACAGCCCCAGGTCCTGTGTCTCTGAATACTGTACTCCTTTATGTTGTATTATCTTTCATTGACTTAATGGTCCATTCCTCCATATTTACTTAAGCTGCTGTTCTCTGCAGATTATTCCTTAGGTATTTCTGGGTATGATAATAACTAAGTTTAATAAGATATTTCAAGATTTCCAAAATTATTTTTCTAATTTGATCTTCAAACAAGGCTATAAATATAACATTAATTCTTCTTCTTTTGTGAGGAAACTGAGGCTGAGGAAGATTAAATAGCTTGTCCATGGCTAGTTTGTGTTAAGAAATGAATTTGAACTCGGATTTTTGTTGATTTCAAATCTGTTTCACTAGCCAATATCATACTGAACTGCCTGTCACAAAATAGAGTGACAAAATTTGTACTTTAACAGAATTTACATTTTTTCAAGAGGAATAATGTTAATGATAATAAAGATGATAATAATTGACCTATATTATACATTTAATGTATATTTTTATAGATATGACTTTAAGATGTATAAAAGGTTTTATGGATATTATCTGTTTCATTTTGATCCTTATAACTATCCTGTGGAGATAAAATACTTCAGTATTGCTTCCATTTTTAAAATGAGAAGACTGAGGCTAAGATTTAAGCACATTTGATCACAAAAACATCTCAGTGGTTGACAGCAAACCTAAGTTTTTCCTGAATCAAATTCAACACTTCTCTAAAGATGACATTAATTTTATCCTCTGCCTTATTTGTAAACATTCATGTGAGTATTTATGAACTATGTCTTTGACTAGAGGTGAATCTATGAGAAGCTGAAGACTGGGGATTGTTGCCTTGTGTATATGGCAGGAGACTCAGGTATTATATTAACAGTAATTCACATATTTTATATTCTGTTATAGTTTACAAATTTTTTTCAGAAAAATATGACATAGGTAATTGTTATTATCTTTGTTTTATAAATGAGAAGAATGAAGATCAGAGTATTTCAGTAATTTTTCCAGTTCACATAGTTGGTAAGGTTCTAAACTTCTTGACTCAGTGCTCTTTCCATAATTTCATTCTAGTAGATAATTAAGAAAAAAGGCAAAGTGAATTGCTTAAATCCATAAAATATTCAACTGAGATATGAGAGTATCTATTGTTTTTCCATATATAGTGTTTCCAAATGCTCAAATGTAGTGATGACCTTAGGGTTTACTATCCAGAGACACAAAAGATAAACAGAACTTGCATGCTGACTGGATTTTTTGATAGGGAGAAAAAAAAAAGACAGGGCAGAGGTAACTGAGGTATCATACTTGAATATCAAGACCAACTAGCTGAATGATTCAATAATGACATTAGACAACACTGTCTCCACTGACTAGCATTATACCATACCCTAGACTATGAATATGGGGAATGTTGCTATTAAAAAGAGGAAATTCTCAGTAATCATGGAGACCATGCAGTCTCACTAAATCAACCCATTCATAATTTTTCACTACCATTGAAATTCAGACAAGTGAACCTCAGGTATATAATATGAATTATTGGAGGAGAATCTTCCCAATTTGGGTTATTCTGTCACTCTCTTATTGTCATGACTAAGAGGCAAGAAAGCTATGTATAGCTTTATATATGTATATGTATATGTATATACTTATGTATATGTATATACTTATTTCCCCTTCTCCCCCCTGTAGTGTATAGTCTCTGGTGGTACACTAAATACTGTCACTCTTTGAGAAAGCATCCATATACCTTTTCTGTAATGGATGAAATTGTGATGATGAGAAAGCTTTTCTAAAGTAGTTTCAATGATGTTACTGATATCAAAAGGCCTGAAATTTTGTCCTATTATCCTAAAGATTTGTTTAGAGACCTCATATGTCACTGAGTCTACAGGAATAGTGATAGCATTAAGAAAAAGTTAGAGAAACTTCAGTTTGTTTGTTGGTTGTAGGAATTGCTATGGTGATTGCACTTCTAGTATGTATTGGATTCTCCTGATGATAAATTCCCTTTCTGAGAACTACTTTTTTAGAAAAGTTTGGGGTAGAGAAGAAGCCTATCTTCTTTAAAATGACTCATGTAATCACAATTCAATCACCTCTTGCACCAAAGGCTCAATTGAAATATTTTGTGTCAAACTTACAGAGTAAAATCTGCTTTCACCTTTGGGACTATTTTCTTTTCTGTTTCCTTCCTTCCTTCCTTCCTTCCTTCCTTCCTTCCTTCCTTCCT
>JAJPUD010007604.1:0-12725 GCA_023553655.1 Myrmecobius fasciatus | reverse complement strand
TTCCTTCCTTCCTTCCTTCCTTCCTTCCTTCCTTCCTTCCTTCCTTCTTTGCTTTTTCTTCCAGGAAGAGATAATCATTGACTTCACTTAGGGTGATGGAAACTCCATCTAAAACTTTGTTATTCTTCCAATTCCAATAATAATTTTAGCAATTTTTTGCATAACCAAGTTTCCCTAGTTGTTCCCAGGTTTTAATCTATGAAAAACTATTAAATAAGGAATTCTTTGAGTAAATGCCCCCTTATTATACTTAATGAAAATTGCAGAACACATGAGAACATGATCTCATGATTTCAATAATAATTATCTGAGGTCACATGATCCTCTGACAGTGTTGCTCCTTCAAAGCCTTCATGTATTATTTTATATGATCATAGAGCTAGACGGGAACTTAGAGACAATCTAGGCCAAATCCTTCTTTTAAAAGATAAGGAAACTGAGACTCAAGGAAGTTAAGCCAGAAGGGTCAAACACATGGTCAGCAGCCAAAATGGAGCCCATGATATGCTCACATCCACATATAATTAAAATATAATTGAAAACAATTTAAAAATATATAAATACAATAATATATTTTAAAAGTATATATGGATTCATGGCCCTGTTTTTCTTTGAATTTGACAGCATTGGGTTAAGCAGCTTAAATATGGCTATATTCCAGTAAGTACCCAAAACAGGATTCAAATCCAAGTTGTCTTGAGCCTAAATTAAGTCCTTTAGCATGACACATGTCTTATCATCTAAATGATCTTTAGAGCTATTCTAGCTCTAAATCCTATTTTCCTAGTGAGTAAATCAGTAGAATAACTTCATGCAATCATAACACATGATCTCTTTTTATTCTCTCAATAAATAACACATAAAATGAATATTTCCAGATAGAAAGGAACATACGTCTTTCCATATGACTTTAAGAATACTTTGCTTAAATGTTCAGGAAATTTAACTTTATATTTGGCTTACTTTATATTTTTAGATATATAGTGAATCTATATAAGACAATTTTCTGATGTAGCATTTTATATACCTTGAGATGAGGTCATATGATAAAAAAAATTACCCAGAACAACCCCCTCAAAAGTCCTCTAGGTGACAGGTTTACAACTGTGAAAGTTAGTAAATACTGGTTGTAAAATCAGCACATTAAACAAGTTTTCCACATAGAGAAGCTTCCTGCTGAGGAAGATGGCTAGGTGTGTTCACATTTTATTTGAATTTATACCGGGTTGTATATCCCACTAAATGAAATATGAGGCAAATTAGGAACTTTAAAAGGGATTATAAAATGACTCAGGATTTTAGGATTCTGTATTAATTTTATTTAGGACAAGAAGTGAAGCCCTAAATTATAGACAATTGGGTCCTATCATTGAGATGTATGTGCCTGGGTTACTTTTTCCCTAAACGACTTGAAGGCACAGTTAATAAAATTAGTCTAACACAAGAAATAATGTACTGTATTAGGGTTTTTAAATGTCCCTATGATTGTGGGTGTCTCCATTTTTAAGTGGAAAAGTATTCTTCTGATTTTAAGTCCCTTAACAATGCTAATTATGTTATTAAGCCTACTGAAAACAAAATAGAAAAATAAAAGAATAATAGAAATGTTGAATATATTTATACTATCATGGAAATCTTTTTAAAGAAATTTAAATGTATTTTATGAAAGGAAATTGATACATAGTTATAAAATATTAACAACTAGTATTCAATACTAGTCTTCAGCAAAGGCTTATATTTAAGGAACTATTGGTAATTTTTCCTGTGCAAACATATTTTGATTCTAGGTGACCGTTATTCTTCTAATTTGAGGAGTCTTCAGGACTGCTTAAGCGTTGCTTTTCATTTACCTCCATTATTTGGTCATGCTTCTAATTATTCATGCTTTCTTCATGCTGAGGTGAAGGGAAGTACAGAGGAAATTCAAATATATTCATTGTGGTAATTCTTCACAACATTGCTAGAATGTCTGGCATGGAAGGTTTTGAATTAAATATCTAGAATATGTTTTGTTTTTGTTTTCAAGTTTCTTTCTCCAGGATAAACCACTCCCTATAAATATGAATAATTACATAACTAGCTTTCTTTTTCCTTCGTCTGAAATGGTGGTCACTTGCCCACATTGGCCACCGTTAATTTGGAGCAGAAAAGAAATTAGGACACAAGGTCAGTGAAAGGGTGAATCAAGCAGTAACTTAGTGCAGTTAGCTCTTCCAAAGGTGACAAGGACCTTTCAGTGGTACGGCTAACCTATCCAATATTGTCAAACATAATGCAAACCAAGGATGTCCAGCATTCAGGCCATGTCTATGAAGGAGGTCATATTGATTAGTATTATTGACTCTGTAGGGATTTTTCTAGTTTTTCTTTTGCTGTTTTAGTTTTATTTTATGCCACACAGCTTGATTTCAATGTAATGGTTATAGTAAGAGAAGAACTTTACTGGAAGAGTCCAATAACTTGTGCCCCTCCAATTCTATGTTTCTTAAAAAGATTCGAGATAATTTGCATGAATGGACACTAGCTTAAGTTCTTGCCTATCTTATGAGAATGAGAGAAACTTAAATGTTGAAGCTCAAGCTTGGAGAAACTCTGGGAGTTTCTGACTTTTTAGGGGTACATTGGGTATATCTACAAATGAAACGGAAATTGCAGAAGACTCCTAAAGACCTTATTCTCTTGGTTACATAATTTAGGGGAGGGATTAGCCTTTTCTTGTACCATGAACCAACATGTCTGAACCAAACATGATAAACTATCTATCTTTACATAATGCACACCTGAGGAGGCAGGCTACTGAAGTACTTAACATAGTGACAAGTACAGAGTAAGTACTAAAGAAATGTTTATTGATTAACTGATATATTATGAACACCATCCTCCAAAATCTGTGACTATGCCACAGTTGCATGCAAAACATATCCAATTTGTCAGAAAATATATAAATAAATATCTATCCTAAACATTGAGGAACTAAAAACTTGTAAAAAGATTTTGCTTTATGGGATGGACTAGAGGAAAGAGAATTTGAGGAAAAAAATATGTTTAAAGATAAAGGTTTAAAGAACAGTGGGAAGGCTCTCAGTTTTATACATAGTGATAATTCCTACATAGATATGTCCAGTAGAACTATATACAAGAGTTTGTCAGACAGATAATAACTGAACCTTAAAAGAACCTGATGAAAACCTGGACTTATTCCTTTGAACAAAAGAGCTTTTTGCTACTCTGTAAGGGTTCTTACTGTTTTAGTGTGCACTTGTTCAGGAGAGTGGAGTTGTTCTAGGGCAGAAAATAAGATGTTTTGATTAGCCTGAGGCTTGTGGCTTAAGTTGTCTCACAGTAAAGAAAGTAATTCAGGCAGCACAAGGGGTAATTGGAAATTGGAACAGGGTGGAGTCTGAGCTTCATTGAAACCTGAAGAGCCCTGGAAAAGTTTTGTAGAAAGATGTACTCAAACAGCAGAGGGAGGTGTGGAGTGAAGGACATAAAATCACAAAATCCTAAGGGACAAAACTATGGGAGATTTCCTTATGAAGACTAAGCAAACATAAAGAATATTGTAGCCATGGATCATGGCCACTCATGGATCATGGCCACACAAATGTTAAGTGCCAGAGATAGGGCTAGATTTCTGGCATTTGAATTTCTAGTCCATATTCCAATCATATTCTGGTCTAAAAGAGATAGAAATTAAATTCAACCTTTACCCACTTCAACACATGCATTTTATGGCAATTTATTCTCTCCTCTACTTATGTGTGGGGGAAATCATGTCCATCGTTATATTGTGTATTTGTGAACATAATTTTATTAAGTTGATTTTTTTTTGTTTTCCAGATTATTTACTTTAGTATACTGTTCCTAATTATTTACTTTAATATACTATTCTAATTAAACTTACTATTCTTTCACTTATAGATTCTGCCTTGTCTTTTGATAGAATACTCCAGAAATGGGCATAACCATCAGACATTATCTCTAGTTATCCATTCATAGACTCTTTAGGTGAGGGCAGGTACATACTTGTTTTCTAGTGTCCTATATGTCCCCCAGAAAGAAGTATCTTTCTGCCTTTATATCACATTAACAGAATAAGACATAAAATAAATATTTAATTATAACTTCCTCATAGCTTTAAGTAAAATTTTGAAATAGATAAAATTTTCTTCTATCTCTATCTCCCTTTTTCTGTCTCTGTCCCTGTCTCTGTTATCTTTTCTCTGTCACTTTCTATCTAATATCCCATTCCTCTTTTACCAAGAATATTATTTAAGAGAAATAGGAATTTATTTTCACAACCTAACAATAATTCATGAGAGTTATTTTGCCATGTTAAGTGGAAAGGTGGCCTTGAAGTGAGGAAGCCTTGGGTTTCAGGTTTTTGCTTGATACATATGACCTTGGACAGATCACATAAACTTTCCAAGGCACTTTTCTAAATAAAGTATAGATCTTTAGTGGTTAAAAAGAAAGAAAGAAAAAACAAAGAAAAAAAGAAAAAAATCCCTTAAGCTTTATTACTAGATCAGATGAAATCACAGGGTCAATTAAAAAAAAAAAAAGACAAAGAAAAGAAAAAAAAAAGTCATAGAACAACACAGCATTTGCAATTTTGTAACTTGTTTTGCTTTCTTTTTCTTTTACCTTTTGGTGGCTAGGACGGCAATATGTGCAGATTTTTATATCTATTTAAAGCCAAATAGTAATTTGCAACCTTTAAAAAAATTGCACATAGTCTGTAATCATATATTTAAAAGATTGCTATAGTATCCTGTATGACACACTGAAGAACAAAGTGAATTCATACTTCTTTTTCCCCCACACCAAGTATCTTCTGTTGGTTGAAATGGTTTAATGCTTAATACAGCCACCATTTTCAGAATATATTGTCAAGTTGATTCCTGCCCCGCTAGGCACAGGATGGTGTTGTCAGAATAGTTCTATATTATGCATCAAGGAAGCATTTGCTGCTCTGCTTTGCAGATTTTTCTAAAAGTAACTGAAGGAATTAATATTACAGTATCTGTGCTGGTAGAGAGAGTGTATTATCTGTTTGTTTTTGTTCTTTTCAGACTAGCATCCTATCTGGATTATGCAATTTAAAATTGCTAACACAAAGTAAGCTAATATAACAAATATATTTTAAAAAGCTGGAGTTTATCTGTTTATATATCCATACTATATCTATTCTCACTGGGTCTAGATTTCTATCTAGACTCTCTACCATTTGGCTCTTTCCCTTGTTCCTTTCTTACCCTTTCTACCATGAGAAAGAAATAACTGTTTTAATATTTTTTCTCTTTCAAAGGCTGTAATTTCTCTGACTCTGTCTCTGTCTTTCTGTCTCTGTCACTCTCTGTCTTTCTGTGTCTCTGTTTCTCTCTGTCTTTCTCTGATTATTTCTCACATACATACATACACAGACACACACACATACACACCAACCAAAAAATTTAGAAAGAAAATGCTTATCTTTTATATGCTGCTTCTATCTATCTATCTATCTATCTATCTACCTATCTATCTATCTATCTATCTATCTATCTATCATCAATTTATTCATTCATTTGTTTGTCCATTTGTTTATTTATTTAATTCTTTTAGAAAGGAACTCTGAGGTTCCTAGAAGTTAAAGGCACACAAGTGTGAAATATGGGGTGGGACTATTTCAGGCATTTGAATTTCCAGTTTATTCAAGTGCTTATCCTCTTGTGATACATTACTGGAAACTGATAAATTAATTTCTACTAAGATATTTGTGAGCCAGTGGCTCATATGTTATTCAGTTAATATCTGAATTTCAGTATGCCTTTTCATTAAGTATGGTATCTATGCATATTGTCAGACCTTTCTGAAGTATATGTAATTTATGTGAAATTCAGGGTTTATTTTTATGGCATATGATTAAAGATAGAGTGCTAAACTTAATCTACAAAATCTAATGTCCAATCCTGCTTCAAACATTTAGTAGTGATCTGAAATTGAACAAGCAACTTAATCATTCTCAACCTCAGATTCCTCATTTTTAAATTTGGAATAGTAATAGCACCTACTCAGAATTGTTATGAAGATTAAATGAAATAACATGTAAGGGAAAATGCTTTATAAATGCTAGTTGTTATTTTTATTAAAATGCTAATAGGTAGTTTTATAGGTCACTTTAAATTTTGCAAAGCATTTTCCAAATAATGTTTTATCTCACAATTCTAAGAGGTAGGTGTTATTTTTATCTCCATTTTACAGTTCAGAAAACCGAGGCAGAAAGAGGTTAGACATACAGCTAACATATACAGAGAGCCAATATTTATAGAATGCTTACTAACTACTAGGCATTGTGCTAAGTGCTTTACAATTATTAACTCATTTGATCCTTGCAACAATTGTGGAAGGTAAAAGCTATTATTGTGCTTATTTTATAGATGAGGAAATTGAGGCAAATAGAAGTTAAGTGACTTACCCAGAGTCACATAGGCTATAAATATTTCAGGTTAGATTTGAACTCAGAACTTGTTGACTCCAAGTAGAGCAATCTATTCAATGGGTACATTATCATTATATACTTATAAATGTTATTTTTAGAAATCTAGGATAATTATTTACATACTTAAAATCTAACTTTGAGATATCTATTTCTAAAATATGTTCATCTGAATTTTTTCAATGAACTCATCATTTAAAAAATAGTTTTTTCCTTTTGTGATTTTAAAATAATTACCATGGCAACATATCTACCTCAATACTTTGCTTCAGGAAAAAAGTGTCATTTTAAGATAAATATAAGGTTAGAGAGAGTCTAAATTTTTTTATTTGTCATTATAATGGCATAGATAAGTAGTGATTACATTTCTAAGTATAGATTTAGATAATGTTACTGATAGAGTGCTAGTGCCTGGTGTCAGAAAAATCTGAGTTCAAATCCAGTTTGAGACTTCCTAGATTTGTCAACCTGGACAAGTTGCTTATCCCCTGCTAAGTCCTAGTTTCTTCATAAGTCAAATTAGTTTAATAATTGCACCTATGTTTCATGGTCATTATGAGAATAAAATGAGATAGTTATTGAGAAACACTTTTTAAATCTTAAATCACAACCTAAATATTAACTATTATTATTATTATTATGAATGGCTGTTGAATGAATGAAATAATGAATGAGCTGTGCCTGATATCATACATCATTTGTGTGTGTGTGTGTGTGTGTGTGTGTGTGTGATTGTTATTGACATGCCATGGTCAAAGTCAAATAGAACTACTTTAATTTCTTCTTTAATTTGTAGTTAAAACTTTATACTCTAATGATGTGGTAATTTCAAACTCCATTAATAAAACAGTTAAAAAAAGTAACTATTTTGGGGGATATCTGTGTAGAAGGTGATAAGCATCTTGCATTTCTGGCAATTCAATAGGTCTTTACCTGAGACACAGCCTGGAGGGGTTATATGAATTATCAAGAAAGATCTGATTTACAGCTCGCCCAATGATATATTAGTACAAACAGCAGCTGTGACTACAATAGTAGCAACAGGGCAAACTCATCCCTTACAGCAGCCAAACTTAGTTGTGACAAATAACCTCCTGAATTTGCTACCACCTTTACATCCTAAAGCATAACCCATCATCTTGCTTCTCAATTGAAGAACAGCTCAGTATCCAGAAGGAAAGATCGACTACTATCATGTCATGACAAGACAAACTCAAAGGTATCATCCTCCTTGGGAAAGCTCAGGAGATGAGAATAACCATGAACATGAAACTTATATAGACTTGAGAACACCAATTTATGTTAAAATTCCAACAAAGTCTTCCAAAAAATCTCAAAACTGCCAAAGCTTCACCTCAGGTAAATTGGCCAAAAAGAACAAAGTGTTCAGGAAAGAGAAGTTCCAGGTTACCTTGAAGTGATTGAATCAAACATGACTACAAACTGGAGAAGTTAATCTCAACAAAAGCCTTTGATCATCAAGCCTTATCACATAGGAAGTCACAGTTCTGACTTTTGTTACTTCTCTATTTTCTCTTCCCTAATTCTTTTGCTCTATTCCCCCTTCTTTCTTCTTCCTTTTCACCCTTTCCCTTTTTTCTTTTTTACCTTTGACTTTTTCACTTTCCCCCTTTCCTTTTCCTCTCTTTCCCCTTTTTCTTTTCTTTTTCTCATTTCCATCTTTCCTTTTCTTTTTCCCTTCTCCCTTTCTTCTTTTCCCTTGTCCCTCTTTCACCCTTCCTTTTTATTTTCAGTCTTCCCTCTCTTTTTTCCCCTTTTCCCTTTCTCTTTCCTTTTCTTCCACCAATAGTATATGCTCATGTAAATATGACTTTTGTTTCTTCCTCTGATAGACACAAAAAGGATGGGGAGTAGAAAGCAAGGAGCCATTTCAAAAGGAATATAGCTAATCAGGTAAATGACAGTGCTAAAAATAAAGTGTTTTACAGAGTTATATTTCCTGCTACAACTGCTAAACTTAAAATTGCTAAAAGATAAATAGATCTGCAGGAGTTTTAAGGCTGTTACCCTGAATCCTGGAGCACATAATGCAAGACATAGAAATGTTTTGAATACAGTCTAAAATGATGGTTTACAAAAATTAATATTCCTAGTCAGAGTTAGTGGGTAAATTAGGATTAGAATAATTGTTGAGAGGAAAAACTTAGAGATTGGCGAGATAACTTGCAATTATAGTTTATTTCTTTGAAAAAGAATGAAGAGGAATGAATTGATATAATGATTGTCTAATGTTGCTTTACCTGTTTTCTAAGAGATGAATTTGTAGTATTTTATCCCCTAAGAAAAATTAGCAAAACACATGACGCACCATATGGCTTTAATTTTTCAACACATACACACACACACACATATATATATGCATATATATGATATTATTTGAATTACACAAAATGTATATAATCTGAAATTTTGATATTCATAAATATTCAGATTATTAAAGCAGTAAGAAAGTTAATATTATGTGTGAAAGGAAGTCATAGCCAAAGCATGTATAAGCTAGTCAGTCTATCATGATTCACAACCACAGGACACCAGACATTTAGAGTACCCAGTAATTTTTTCTGTCTTAGTATAATTTGTTTTTCCTCCCCCTACTTAAAATTTTCTTTCTTTACTTCCTTTCATTTTTTTCCTTCCTTCCTTTTCTTTCTTTCATCCTTCTCTTCCTTCTCATCCTTCTCCTCTTCTTCCCTCTCTTCCCCATCCTCCTCTTTCTCTTCCTCCTTCTCCCCCTCTTTATCCTTCACTTCCTCCTCTACCTCCTCCTTCTCTTCCTCCTTCTCCCCCTCTTCATCCTCCACTTCCTCCTCTTCTTCCTCTTTCTCCTCCTCTTCCTTCTCTTCTCTTCTCCTCATCTTCTTCCTCCTCCTCCTCTTCTTCCTTCTCCTCCATCCTCCTCCTCCTCTTTCTCCTCCTCCTTCTCTTCTTTTTCCTTCTGTTCTTTCTCCTGCTCCTTTTTCTCCTCCTCATCCTGCTCTTCCTTTTCCTTGTTCTCCTCCTCCTCCTTTTTTTCCTCCTCCTCTTCCTCCTCCAACATCTTGGAAATGACTTTGCCATTTTAGACTTCACATACCACTTAGTTTTGCAACATGCCTTTCATAATATTTTAACAATAACATATATTGTTTATCATCTCTGTTGTTCTCTAAATTTGCTATTAGAATGGAAATAATTTTAGAGAAAATATTTTCTTTTCTAATCTTTTTATTTCCCTCTAGTATGTCTAAGATAATGCTCTGTGAGCAGTAAAATGGTAATAAGTATTTGTTCTCATGTATTTTGTCACTCAAAATATATTTCTTAAAGAGTTAGCAATTTTGACTATGAATGTGAATGGAATGAATTTTACAATAAAAGAAGCAGTTACAAGAATGAATTAAAAGCTACAACCTGCAATATGTTGTATACAAAAAAAAACTCATTTGAAACAGAGATAATACTTGAAACAATTCACAACTTTAGCAAAGTTGCAGGATTCAAAATTAATCCACAAAAATCATCAGCATTTTTATATATTACCAACAAAGTTCAGCAGCAAGAAATACAAAAAGAAATTCCATTCCAAATAGCAGATGATAGGATAAAATATTTGGGAATCTATCTGCCAAGAAAAAGTCAGAAACTATACGAACTAAACTACAAAACACTTTCCACACAAATAAAATCAGACCTAATCAATTGGAAAAACATTAAGTGTGGAAGAAATTAGGGCTTGACCCATACCTAACACCACATAACAAGATAAGATCTAAATGGGTTCAAGATCTAGATATAAAGAGTGATTTTGTAAGCAAGTTAGAGGAACGTAATTAGTTTACCTCTCAGACCTGTGGAGATGGAATAAATTTATGTCCAAAGAAGATCTGGAACTCCTAATTGAAGACCAGATGGATAATTTTGATTTTATTAAGTTAAAAATTTCTATACAAATAAAACTAATGCAGACAAGATTAGGAGGGAAGCATCAAATTGGGAAATCATCTTTACATTTAAGGGTTCTGATAAAGGCCTCATTTCTAAAATATATAGAGAATTGTCTCACATATATAAGAATTCAAGCAACTCTTCAATAGATAAGAGGTCAAGGGATATGAACAGACAATTTTCAGATGATGAAATTAAAACCATCTCTAGTCATATGAAAAGTTGCTCCAAATCACTATTGATCAGAGAAATGCAAATTAAGACAACTCTGAGGTACCACTACACACCTGTCAGTGACTAAAATGACAGGAAAAGATAACAATGAATGTTGGAGGGGATTTGGAAAAGCTGGGACACTAATACATTGTTGGTGGAACTGTGAACGGATCCAACCATTCTGGAGAGTAATTTGGAGCTACGCTCAAAAAGTTATGAAACTGTGCACACCCTTTGACCCATCAGTGTTTCTACTTGGCCTATATCCCAAAGAGATCTTAGAGGAGGGAAAGGACCCCACATGTGCAAGAATATTTGTGGCAGCCCTTTTTGTAGTGGCTAGAAACTGGAAACTGAAGGGATGCCCATCAATTGAAGAGTGGCTGAATAAATTATGGTATATGCATGTTATGGAATATTATTGCTCTGTAAGAAACGACCAGCAGCACGATTTCAGAGAGGCCTGGAGAGACTTGCATGAACTGATGCTGAGTGAAATGAGCAGAACCAAGAGATCATCATACACAGCAACAACAGTATTACGTGATGATCAATTCTGATGAACATGGTTCTCTGCAAGAAAGAATTGTCTCAAACCAGTTCCAATTGTTCACTGAAGAAAACCATATACACCCAGAGAGAGGGAAATGAAATATGGACCACAACGTAACATTTTCATGATCTCTATTGATATTTGCTTGCATTGTGTTTCCTTTCTCTGATTTTCTTTTTTTTCTTGTAGATAGGATTTTTCTTGCATAACTTGTCAAGTATTTCAACAATATTAATATGTAATGGACTTCCTGCCATCAAGGGGAGGGGAGGGTACTGGGGGTAAAATTTGTAATGGAAAGCTTTGTAAAGATAATTGCTGGGGAACTACCCATGCATATGTTATGCAAATAAAAGCTTTAATAAAAAAAATAAATAAAATAAAAATGAAGAATTTGGATATGAAAGAAAAAAGAAACAGAGATACATACAAAGTAAATGTAAAAAGCTACAGCAGAAAATATTATGGTTCAGCTGCAGTAGAAAAAGTAAGGATAGTGATCCTCATCTCAGATCAAGCAAAAGCAAAATTCATCTAATTAAAAGAGATAAAGAAGGAAATTATATCTTGTTAAAGGATAACAACAATAATGAAGTAATATCAATAATAAACATATGCACCAAATGGTATAGCCTTCAAATTCTTAAAGCAGAAGTTGAGTGAATTTCAAGAAGAAATAGATAGCAAAACTATACTACTGGGGGGTCTAAATCTCCCTGTGTCAGACCTAGATAAATTTATCTACAAAATAAACAAGAAAGAAGTTAAGGAGGTGAATATAATTTTTGAAAAGTTGGAAAATATTGAATGGGAATAGAAAAACATATACCAGGAGGAGGATTTTGGGAAGATGGTGGAATAGATTGTTAAATTTCAACTCTCCAGATTTTCCCCACAAATAGAACAGTAGACTGGTGAAAAATCAAGAATTGGGGCAGAAGGGCTGTCCTTCTGATACAACCCAAGAAAATCTGAAGAAAGACCCAGGGCTGGGGATTAAACTGTCTGAAATGCAAAAACCTCTGGGCTAGCTCCACAGAAATGTCAGGTAGGAACCCCTGGGACTAGATAGGTGTGATTGGAAGGTCAACTGGAGCCACTGAGACTTTCACCTCCTGGACTGTTTGTCTACTCAGAGTTTGAGTCTGGGAAGAAAGAGTGAACATCTGATTAAGAATACCAGGCCCAGCCATGCTGCAGAGATGCATTCCTAGGTGAGAAGGAACCAACAGTGACTGAGTGCAAAAGCAGCAAGGCAGGAAAGTTTCTGGCTGCATTCACTTTTAGGAAGGAGGAGATCTTGATTTGAGGTTCCTGGTCAGAAGAGAGAGCTGAAGGGAAGTGTGAGAGACCATCCCCCAAACCCCATGATTAGAGGTGTTTATAGTAATACCTCTTATGAAATAAATCAACCAGCAAAGAAGAACCCCACATGGAAACATATTATGGGAACAGGGAAGATCAAGGTTCATAATCAAAGAAGGACACTTTTTTTTTATTAAAGCTTTTTATTTGTATAACATATGTATG